>CM023481.1:193246068-193535357 GCA_013339685.2 Hyalomma asiaticum
GTGTATGTGTTACGTTGTTATAATCACCTTATTCAATTATTTAACTGTTCTATCACTGTTGTACTTTTATTTGGATTTATATATTTTGAACTACCGTAGGTTTGACTAACTTTCATTACATTCGCTTCATTTTATTTGCTTGCTGTTTTTTCCTTAGTTGCCAATCTTTGTTCTCAATTTTTTATACATGTATTAACAGGAGGTCCCCCTGACAGTTTTTACTTTGGGACCTCCTTCTGTATTGTATCAATTTTCTACTTGTATTATTGTATTGAATATTGAATAAACTAAACTAAAAAAAGAAAAAAAGAAAAATGCTTCGTTCTCCAAGTCTCAAGGACATACAGTAAAACCTCGTTATAGCGAAGTTGAAGGGGGAGCGGTAATTACTTCATTATAACCATTAGTTCGTTATAACCAATATCAATGTCATCTATAGGAATTTCAAGGGGAATTGCAATTACTTCGTTATATCCGATACTTTGTTATATCCGGGTTTGTTATAACGAGGTTCTACTGTACTATGTTTCTACCTACATTGTCACTTTGCTGGTAGGATGCCAGGTTTTGTCATTTGCTGCAACCCAGCTGCTCTGTGCGACAGGCAAGCGGTTAACTTGTTCCTGTGCATCTTGCATACTCTGGCCACCTTGTCTACAGATCACACCTTTGACAGCTTGTCAGGGGCAGAAATTGACATTGAAGCTTGATGCTTCTTTTTTGATGTTGCATGCCAACCTTTGTGGATAAGCAATCGCCCGCATTCTCTAGGTGTCTTTCCTGTTTCTTTGTCCCGGCAGAGGATGTATTGCTTGAACTAACTGCTTGCATATAGAGGTAATCATCAATGGTGAGTATTATGAACCTGATAGGTGCACACTTCCAGAGGAAAAACCCCACTGCACGATGTCAACAGGATTTCTTTAATGAGCCACTGGGACAAGTTATGGCAGCATTGTATAAAAACTCGCAGGCCTTCGCAAAGAACACAGCACAGTGACAGCGTAAGCTTTGATGCGTGTACTTGTTATGATAGGTTCGAAAAGAGATATTACTGTGCTGGGAATGTGAGTGTTCCCAACAGTGACGAGGCTGCTTGTGCGTTCCGAATGACACTTTATATACAGAAGACGTACAATACACACATACACATACACGTAGCAGAGCAGATAAGGCAACAAAACAAACTTAGCGTCCCTACTGACAGTAGAACGGTCTCAGCCGACACAGGCTCACCCTCTGGCGGTGCGGCCGACTGGAGGGAGCCGGAGTACTGTTGCCTGGTGACGAGCGGGCAGGGGAGCGCCGAGGAGACGAATGAGCAAAGGCTTGATGGAATGTTGCTAGATCCTAAACAGCCTTGCAGCAGGTGATGTGGTGGGCAGGACCCGCAGGCGGCCACGTCAAGCCCGGAGCTCCAACTTGTGGACCACTGGTAGAGATTCTCGACACTCGGGCCCGGGCACCCGACTGTGTCGAACGCTGCAGTTGGTCTGTCTCTGTCTTCTCCCTTACCACCTCCTTGCAATTCTCCTCCGGTCGCGCAACCTTGCGCGTGCTTCAGCCTTCGTCATCGTCGGCACCTTTGCCAGCTCCTCTAGGCACACACTTTTGCGCGTACATCACACAGGCCCGGTCTCAAGTCTTTTGTCCATATGTCAGCATTGGCAAAAGGTGACACACGTGCTCTTCCCACTATTACACACATTATACAACCCAAACACACCAACACAGGAACACACTTTTGCGCGCACATGACAGTACTCTCATTACTATTCTCTTTCAGCGCGGGATACTCGAATGCCCCCGTGAGCCCCCCAATCATGCGCGAACCATGCTTCCACCACGCCACCACCGCTCCCGCCGATGGCGGTGGAAAAAGGCACAGGAATTCACGAACAAAACAAAACCAAAATGACGCCTGTCGGCTAAATGGCGCGTGAGGCGCTCGCTTGAAGTTGCGCTGTTTCAAAGCGTGTTTGGGCACACAGAAGCAGCTGCTGCTCGTGATGTATTTGATATGAAGTAGTTTTAGGAAGAATTAGGTGCAGTAAATTACAGGAGGGGAAGTTCATGACACATACAGTGCAAATATGCAGTTTTCCGAAAAGCGCGTTTTTTGTGATTTTTCGACTTTCAAAGGCCGTGTCCCCCTTAAGTGTGTGCCATTTTTCGCTACGGCTGTTGGGAATCACACCAGCGGATTGCGGCGCACTCTAAGGCATAAATTTTTCTCTTTGGATTTTGCGATGCCCGCATTTTACGACACTTTTTCGCGGCCCTGAGAACGTCGTATAATCGAGGTTTCACTGTAACAATAATGATGTAACAAGTACAACAGGCCAGACGGGCACAGCAAATTCAAACCAATTTTAAGGCTCGTAAACCTGCAACAGTAATACAATGCACAAAATGCTTTTGTTTCTCCATAATGGTACAGAAGCATGTGCTCACCAGTACAAGGCAGGAGTCCACTAGGCAAAAGGTCCCTGAACGGCCAATGCCTGCACTGCAATGCACTACGGGTGGCCCTACATCAACATCCAATGCTCCAGACTCCCGCACAGCTTGCAGAAAGGCCAAGAATGCAGCTGGAGACTCAGGCACACCAAAATCAGGCCAGGTCGTATAGTGCAGGTGCAGTACAACACGCTTATGCCCACTCTGCAATGACAAGGACACTTAGTTATGCTACCATGTTCACTCCCAAATAACAATGTTTTACGGTTTAAGCCTGTACCAAACAGTTTAAAACTACCATAAAATACCAAACAAGTGGGGACCCCTCTACTTGAGAATAGTGCAGGGAATGTTGAGGAGGGGGCCCTTGCTAGGCACAACCCCAAAATTGAAAATAGAGGCCTAAAATTCTCAACCCCCCACCCTTTAAAAAAAAATGCAGTCAAAAAACTATTAAAGGGCATTCATTCTATTCGCTTTTGAAACGTTCAAGCGACTGAACCTACAAAGCTTAAAGGACCTTCATTCTAACAGCTCTCATATCTGTCAAAGGAGTCTTCAGAGACAGATCCAAAAATGAGGCCCAGGCACTCTATCTGCAAGCACTAGTGAAGTTCTCATGCCATAGCACCAATGTCATAGAGGCAGTCGAGTAGCTGTATTGATTGATTTGTGGGGTTTAACGTGCCAAAACCAGCTCTGATTATGAGAGACGCCGTAGTGGAGGTCTATAATCGCCATAGTGGAGGTCTATATATAACGCTTGAATGCTGAACAAATTGTATGCGATTTTACTAAAGAGCAAGCACTTCTGGACCTTGTTTTTGTCAGTGAATCTTTTTCTAAATGTACTATTGCTGTTGAGCTGGGCATTTCAGACCAAAAAGTGTTGTTCTTCACCTGATCGTGTCCCAGGGACGCAAGACGCAGTCGGTCTAATGCAAAAAAATCAGAGATTTTGAACGAAACGATGACACCTCAATTACTGATTATTAGAGAAAACACTAGTTACTGATGCTCATTCTGGGAATGTTCATGACCTATGGTGTCATTTTAAATAAGTAGTGTCATTCTGTATGAAAAACTTTGTACCTTTGAGAAGGGCTACTAAAAATCGCAAAAATCCGTGGGTTAGTCATGAAAATTTCCACATTAAACTTGAACTAAAACGATTGAGAAAGAAAAAAAATATGAGTAAGAAGACCCTACTCGAACTGAGGAATGAATTGGCAATTAAGGTGCAACAAGCAAAGTATAATTACTTCACTTTTTCACTTCAAGAATTTCTTAGAACTGATCCATCAAAATTTTGGCGTTACCTCGCAAAGACAAACGAGTCTTAGAAAAATTTCAGTAAATGATCACCTTGTCAATAAAGCAGCTGATATAGCTCACACATTTAATGTATACAGGGTGTTTTTCTTTACTTCCAACACATCTTTAAAATTAGAAAAGCATAAATCGCGGGAACGTCTTGTGTACCATTCGAGTATACGGATTGGCGGCCTCTAGATACAGAACAATTTCCACACTTGTATGCATAATTAGCGAAATTATGCTAATTAACTTTTTTAATTATCAGCAATTGGAGGCTATAGGAAATGAGTACTTTGGAGCCCGTCCTCGACACTACCTATCCCAACGATTAAATTTTGAATAGCGGAGTGCAGGTCGGAGCTACGCGAACAATTAGTTCCCCGTGGCAGGCTCCTTGAAAGCGAAACTGGACAGGATAAAGAGCGCCTGTGACGGCGATGTCACCGCATCCCCGGATTTCGTCACTCGCCCGTGGTGCCCAACACCGCAGATAACAAGGAGATAATGCAAGCTGCTTGCGCGGCCGGAGCGGCAGCGACCACAGGCGAGTGGCGAGTGACGAAAGCCGTGGGGGCAGGCGACATTGACGTCACAGACGCTCTTTATCCCGTCCAGTTTCGCTTTCAAGGAGCCTGCCACGGGGAACTAATTGTTCGCGTAGCTCCGACATGCACTCCGCTATTCAAAATTTGATCATTGGGATAGGTAGTGTCGAGGACGGGCTCCAAGGTACTCATTTGCTGTAGCCACCAATTACTGAAAATTAAGAAGTTAATTAGCGTAATTTCTCTAATTACGCATACAAGTGCGAAAATTGTTCTGTATCTAGAGGCCGCCGATCCGTATACTCGAATGGTACACAAGACATTCCCGCGATTT
Source organism: Hyalomma asiaticum (assembly GCA_013339685.2). Lineage (NCBI taxonomy): Eukaryota > Metazoa > Arthropoda > Arachnida > Ixodida > Ixodidae > Hyalomma > Hyalomma asiaticum. The sequence continues at coordinate 193,250,725 of CM023481.1, forward strand.
ATGTATTTCTAATTTTAAAAAATGTGTTGCGCAACTAAAAAAAAACACCCTGTATTTTCAGTGTTCTTTCCCCTAATGATAACTACAGCATACACAAGGAACTTTCGGAGACAGATATACCAGTGATAACAAGCGACGGGGTTCTATCTATGCTATGTAAATTGAACAAAAAAAAAAAAGTGCGGGTAAGGATGGCATCCCTACTGCATTCTTGAAACGCTTTGCAACGCCAGATTGCAGGCTACTTGACAAATATTTTTCAGCTTTCTTTAACCACTAGTGAGCTTCCTGATGACTGGAAGATAGCGGCATTGTGCAATTTTTAAGAAAGGCGACAAGTTTAGCATAACAAATTATAGGCCCGTGTCGATTATATATGCACTTGTTCGAAACTTATGGAAGACATCATAGCTGGATATATAAGGTCTTCCTTGACTAATAATAAAATTTTGTCTCTTTATCAACATGGATTTACCAAGGAAGATCTACTATGACTCAGTTACTCACCACTGTACACAACTTTATAATGACATTGGACCACCCAAGGCAAATAGATGCATTCTTTATGGACTTTAGCAAGGCGTTTGACAAGGTGTCGCATACAAAACAAATACATAAGCTGAAATTAACTGGCCTTCCCTGCTACTTAGCGAAATGGGTTGAAGCATACTTGCATACCAGAAAACAATTTGTTGTAGTGGATGAGTGTGCATCTGATATGCCCCCCGTTTCTTCTAATTTACCTCAGGGCAGTGTACTCGGACCCTTGCTTTTCTTAGTTTATGTGAATGAGCTCACTGAACTTTTGTCTGATACAGTGTGTATAACACTTTTTCCTGATGGCTGCACTATTTACAAGGAGATATTGTGTGACAGTGACCACAAATTGCAGGACCAATTGCTCCAGATGAAGCAGTGGTGTTGAACATTAACGAAATTAACGTGCAAACAACAGTCTTATTAATAGTTACACGTAAATTACAGCCTGGTTCTTATTCCGATGCTCTGTGTATGTTGCAAGCTATAGGTATTTAGGCATTACACTTCTAAATTATCCTGGTCAGGTCACACTTCAGACATATGTGCACCAGCATTTAAGACGTTGTGTTTCCTAAGAAGGAAACTAAACAAAGCTCCAGCAAAGCTAAATATACTAGTGTACAATACTTACATAAGGTCAAAATTAGAATATGCTTTCGTAATTTGGGATCCCGAGACTAAGCAGGATATATAAACTTGAGATGTTGCAAAGAAAGGCAATCAGATTCATTTTTGGTAAATCTAAAAGGTGCGACTCCCGTACTAAACTTATGCAACAACACGGGATTACAACATTACAAGTGCATCGAAAATATGCTCGGACAGTATTCTTGCATAACATGTTGAAAGGTAAATTTCAAATGTCTGTACCTTCATATATAAAACCCTTAGACACCAGACCATGCACTGAGACAGATATTTGCTAAAACTAACACATTTAAACACAGTTTCTTTCCTCGGACAATTTCTAATTGGAACGCGCTTCCTAAAACCATTTTTGAGGAGGTTGATTTTCAAATGGCACTGGAAAAAATTGTTGTTTTAGTTTTCTTTTTGCTTGTTACTAAGTACATATTATATGTGTAGTGATGTAACCCTGTTTGATTGCTAATGGCGTTATTCATTTGTAATCCTGATTTATACTAATTCTGTTTTGATTTCCCACTCCTGGTTGGGCCTGCCATGGCCTGTAGTATTGTGAAGTAAAATAAATAAATAGAACTGTGCCACAAGAACATTTCAATAACAGCACTAAGAAAAAGATGATTTAATAACATTTATTTGCACCGGGGATGTGGCGTTCCCGACTTGATAACGCACTGTAGAAGCCCTCATCACAGCAGCCACACATCACGTGTGAAGCCTAAAAAAACACACACACAATATACTGTGTTGAGAAGTGATAAACAAAACTATCACATCCATTCTGCCACAGTGGCTTGTTATCAAAACCTCAGGTGTTCCCAATCAAGACTGCGAATGACGGAACTATGTTGGCTATGAAGTTAGCGAGGTGCAAGGTGCGCAATACAATGCTCGAGGCTTTGTGGTTTATCTCATGCATGCTCTCCACTTATCCCGCTCTGGTGGCGAGGAAGCAAGCATCCAGATTCCGTCTTGTCCCCAATGGCACGCAGAAGGGGCAATGCTCCATGCTGATGGCCACTTTGTCGCGAAGCGTGCAATTTGAAAAATGTGTCCACAAAAATCGCATGCAACTTGCCACTCTGACCACTGGCACCTGCAGAAGTTTCAATTTAGAGGCTAGCTCTTCCTCTCGACCAGCACAGAAACTTCATTACATCGAAGTCACAGACAAAACATCTTCACTGCATGGATGTTTTTATACATGGCATTCTATGGACATCATATTGTAAAAAGACAAGTACAGTCGAATCTTGTTAATTCGAACTTCACAGGAACAGGAAATCTGTTTGAATTAACCATAGTCCAAACCAGCAAGAGTCCCGTTAATTAGCGATACAGTGTGCATTTTCAATATCAGAAACACATACGTGATAAAGTAGGCTAATATCGCACATCCTTCGGGGCGTAATGTCATTACCTATGCACTGTGGAAGTATAGCATATGTAAAGGTGAGGATGCGAACTTAAGAGGGGACGTGGCAATGGGAATGCTCAATTTGATCAAAATTCTCCATTTTTCAATTTATTTTTTTCATGATCCTTGGACCTTCTTTTACCTTGTGGTGGAATATTATAATGAAATACACAGTAGTAATACAGAAATTGCCACTTTATCTATGTGCTGTCATCCAAAATCGCAAGAAAATCGGGCTTCCAAAGGTGCCGCCATCTTGGTATCATCATTAAAAGGAGCAATCAAACCTGAGGATAGCCACACCACTGTGTTTCTCCAACAAAGAATACAATTAGCAAAAGCAAGCAAGAACTTATCTGTTCAAAATTAACATTTGACTGTTTTCATGAAATAAAACTGAGCTCTGTTTTCTCAGCTTCCATTTTTTGAGCAGTTGCTGTCAGTCATCCCAGTGGCATTTCATAACTAATGAAACTAAATTCATTTTGTTTTTTTCACTTAGATCCTGAAACATTAGCGAGTGCCGTAAAGCTATTCATTTCTACCTGCACATCACACAAACTTTTATATCTGTATTTTTGCAAAAGTTGTTAGTAAGAAAATATGTCGAGGACATTTCAAAAATATTTTCTGTACTCATCTGGACATAAAAAATCAATAAACAGCTTTACGGCACACAGTGGGCCTTAGTGTATATGCTTAAGTAAAAATGGTACTGAAATTGTCTAATTAACCAATTAATTAGGGGGTGACTGTAAGGGTCTATAAAGTGATGTAACTCACGAACTATGATAGGTAGCTTAAAACCGATTCCATTTAAAGGGATTGTCCGGTCATTTTACAAACCAAAATAAGTGGTCTTAAAAGAAAGTGTGTCTTTATTTTACTTGTAGCCAGCTTGCAGTACCAAGGCAATCGTGTAGTCAATTAGAAAATAAATATCAAATCCAGCGCTTTTTGAAAATCCCGCGCAGCAAAGCAAGGCGCTGGCCACAGTGAGCGTGACGTCACATGGTACCGGGGTACCGTTCCCCCTGTGCCGGGCGGTCGTGGCTTTGGTGCTATGCAGCGTTGTATGTAGAGTCGCACAATTCGAACCACTTTTTCCCTTCTTTTCTAGCTCTATAATTTGGTTGATTCCGTAACGCTATTGTGGAAGGGTGGACTCTTCGCAAGTACCAAAATCGGTATAGTGAGACAACAATGAAGATTCATTTGACGTTCCTGATGTGTGCTTCACATTTCCTTGATTCCCACTTCACGTGGTATCTGCCAGTTTTTTTGTTTTGTTTTGAGAACAAGTGGTGCACGATTCAGAGCACACCACTCTACTATGGGAGACCTCTGTAGAGCCGCACGTGCTGCAACGCAACCAATGCATCTTTTACTAGTAAAGGAGGCACTGACGCAACTAATGACTCTACTTGGAATTAAACCATACTTTTCAAAAAGCACATTATTCCAGGACTTCTACCTAGGTAGTAGTAGAAGGGCCATCTCTGAGTGCCCTATACTGTGCACATTGCTTACCAAGATTACACTATATAGAACTTCGTCCTCATAGTGTATTGCCAAATAGTCGAAAGCATGCGAGTACAAAGGCGTTTCATTTTTAATCGTCCTCTGCAAACATCCCAACAGTGTATCCACTTCCAACAGTAATAAAACCATGGTTAATAGGTCTGACAGGTCAAACGGTGGGAAGCCTATGGCAGATGGAAGTCACGCCTCTCTAAATATATCCTTACTGAGGCGCCTTGCATGGAATTTCCACTAATGCACTTCATATCACAGTCTTCAAACTCCGCTTGATGAAATGCTACTCGAAGTGTTTCTCGCACACAATGCTTTCTTCATCGAATTCCTTGTCACTGTTTTTTATGGGTGTCATTCGGACTGGCTTCACCAATGGTGCTTTGTGCAAACGACAAGCGCCTACCTTGCATTGTTCCTTCCTGAACGCTAAGCCAAACTGACAGTGCTTAGCGACCGCGTATGGTCATACCATGCCAAGCTGCACTTATCAAAGGCCATCACAAATGCAGATTGCCCTAAAGCTCGCAAACAGGCCACTGATCATTGCAAGAGCGCGTAGCACATTCATGAAAGGCTCCTTCCCCTTAGCAGCATGTAAGCAAGAGCCATTGCCCGTGCTCACATGCTATCAGCACCTTTCGTCATTTTATATACTTTCGCCTAAAACAGCGGTCTATGTCAACACCCCCCTGCTATCCCGGCAGTGGGCAATGTGCGGAGTTCTAGTACCAACACAGGCAGGAAGTACAGTGCTGCGGGTTTTCCAAGAGCGGTACCTGCCACAGAGCACTCTGCGCCTCCTGTGCAGCGGTATGCTAATGCAAAGAAAAACTGATGATCATAAATTGATCATAAACTTTAACCGACAGTCACAATCTATAATGCACACTGCAGTCTTGCTATCTCTCAATACTGTCATGCCTGCCTTTTTATGAGTAACGTTTGGTTTTATTGTGTAACTTTTGGTCCACTAGGTTCGCACTGGAAGAATGGTGTACTTGCACAATCATTTGGTATTAATTTCAGAGGCTTTCATGTCCCAAAACAACAATATTATTATGAGAGGTGCCGTAGTGAAGGGCTCTGGAAATTTCGACCACCTGGGGTTCTTTAACCCTTTCACTGCCGGGTTTTTTTCTGACTGCTCCTCACCCCCTTCTGGGTATTTTTTTTTTCATGTTGGTTTAGTGGAAATTTCATGCTAGTAATGCACCACGATACTCCACATGACATGTAAAGATAATTATTCAGAATTATCCTATTTAAATAAAAAAAAAAGAAATTCCGCTCGTCAAGTTTCTTCCTCTTGCTCGGATTCTTCGGTGGCAGGGGCTCTTCACTGTCGTCGCTCGACGAGTCACTTAGCTGAGCTACTTCATCGTTATCGCTTTCATCTGAGTCCGAATTCATCAGCAGTTTTTGAATTTCTTTGTCCATCAAAGCGAAGACGCACGTGTCGCGCTGACTCGGCATGGCAGCTGCGCTCTGCCGAGACCATGGTGTAAGATAGAGGCCAAGACGAAGCGACGCAGGTGTAAACATGCCGCGCTCCATCTGTTGTCTAAAATTTAATTTACAAGTTCTATGTGTTGAGGTGACTTTCTTTTTTTTCTTTTTTTTTTACACGAGTTGTCTCGGGAGTAGCAGGGAGCGAGTTTAAAAAGCAACATGAGTATACTCGGGACTAGCAGGGGGTGCGCGCTGGTGGTTTCACGAGTTATCTTGGGAGTGGCAGTTAAAGGGTTAACGTACACTGACATCACACAGTACACAGGCCTCAACATTTCGCTTGTATCGAAATGCAGCTGCCGTGGCCAATATTTGATTCCATGACCTTCGGTTCAGTATCTGAATGCCATAGCCACTTGACCACCATGCCAGGGCACGATTTGATAACCGAGAAATATAAAAGGAAGGTGCTTGATGATCCTCACCTCAAGGTCAGTGAGCATCAGTTCCCGGACGGTGTAGTTTGTGGCTGGCTTCTCCCCAAGAAAGGCCACTTTGAGTCCTACCCCAGTAAGCACAAGCTCTTCATCCTGGCTCATTGGCCAGTACTGATGGCACTTGACCTGCAAGCATGAAAGCTATGGGTAAATTTACAAGCAGCAGATAAAAAGCACTCGCTGCATGTGTTGCCAACATGAAATTGCAACTTGAAAATTGAAATGAAACCAGTAAAATCCCAAAACTATTTCAGCAGGGTTCATTGTCTGCTGTGATGACTCACAGAACTCACCACTGCGCACAACAATGCACGCTTGCGGGAACATTTCACAACAGTGTTTCGTTGGCTTATTTCCAAGCACCAGTAATCATTTGTACCGCTTCAAGAATCTTTAGTTCAACTACTAAACAGGTTTATAAAGAGTAAAAGAAAATGTGCGCAAGTCAGCGATGCATGAAAAGACCAAAATAAACCCATTAAAGGCCTATGATGATGATGGCGCCATTGATGATGGCAATACGAGTTGTGGCTCAGTAGCAGTCAGCAAACAGCAAAAGCAGGGCCTTCAAGATCGGCACAGCAATAATGATGTCACGGAATCTCAACCCTCCGAGGCTATGCTATTGCGGACTATGTGCCATACTGTAACAACCATCAGAATGCGCACATCACATCGATGCAAGCCAAGGCCACCAGTGCGAACTACTGCCGAAGTTCGTTTGCTTTGTGTCCATCTCGTATGGCTGTCGGCTTATTTGAAAAATGCCGTTGCAGTGCGTTGCAACCTAAATGGTGCAGCAGGCAGGTCGGTGCACTCGCAAGCGTTGCGTAACATGCCAACGTAACAGAATAACATGTTTTTTCAACACCTTCGCATGCAAACAGGTATCACAACGCCTTAAAACATACGTATTTACTCGAATCTAACGCGCACCTTTTTATCCAATAAAATGGGTCCAAAAATCTTACGTGCATTAGAATCGAGTGCGAACGATTGACACAGTTACCATATCGCCATCGGCATCAAAATGGCCGCCTCCTACGTGCTTCGGGCGCAGTCGAACGGTCACTGGCAAAACAACGAACTAGCGGCGCGGCGGTCTTTGGCACGCATAGTTTCTGTAGTTTCTATGTCGCCGCCAGTCCCGCACTTAACGATGCCACGACGCACATGATGTGTAGGCCGATGATACTCGCTGCGCCGGCTTGGCCATCTTGTGGCCAACCAAAGTCGCCACGTGGCTATGTCGCCGATGCAATCTCTCGAGACGCCCAGCCGCACGGGCACCCGTAATGGCAGATGTTTCCCATCACCACATGCAAAACAGCTCATCACATTTCTCCCTGATATCAGGGCTGAGCCTGAGCGACCCAAGCCTCTGTCGTGTGCGCTGCTAGACATCCAAGATTGCATCACAGCAATCTCGGAGACCACGCCCCTACCATGCTTAGGCTTATTTGTGCCAGCCTGCGCAGCACGCACGGCAGCACAAGATAGCGGCCGTGAGGGAACTGCAATAGCACGGAGCAATGCAGCACTGCGAGTAAATGATGTTACCGTTGCTTGCACACAGCTACGCCCGGTAACATGCAGCAGTTTGATCAGAACGCATGAGTTATGAAGCGGCGCGCGGAACGTGTTCAAGACACTGCGGATCGAGTGAAGCGGAAAAGGCATAGTGCGGCCGTTCGAGGGCCTACAGGGGTGCAACGTTGGCGGTTGCGTTCATTACGCAAGTACAGCATTTCTTTTTATGAATCTGAGGAGGTTGATTACTAAGGCCCTTTTTTTTCCGTGTCACGAAAAATGGAGCACGTTACAATCGACGTTTCACACCCCTCCCTCTCTCTTTTTTCCCCCCATGGGAAACGGGTGCGCATTACAATCGACTTTGCCTCAAACTTTGCCTCAAAAAACAATGCCTCACACCCACACGAGTTCAGCTTGTGTGGGTGTGAGGCATTGTTTTTTGAGGCAAAGTTTCTCGGCAGAAGCAGCAATGAGCAAGCCCGCTTATTACTAGAAGGTTTCTTCATTAAGAAGAGGGGGCCAGGGTGCGTTAGTGAGCCTTCCGTCACTCTGCACACGAATGAATTTAGATTCCTCGACGCGCATATAAGGTAGGAAATTCGTTATCACCTTCACCTTTTTCTGTATCTTTTTGAACCCATCTGCGCAAGTTCCACATGTACATATATGCTTCATGACGACGTTGTGGAATAAACAGTTGTAAGTAGCGCTTGTCCCTTGTGTACCTTTCTCATGTGCTCCATTTTTTTGCCTGCGCTAAACAATTTTCGTCAATTTACATATTTGCTTTCCATTGGTACCCATGACATATGGCCATTCCATGAGCTTTTTCGGAAGTTTTGTTTTTCCCCCCGACTTTTACTGTGCATGCCACTAAGTTAAAAAATAGTGTGCACTGCAGTCATTAGAGAGGCAATAGCTGATGGAATTGCCTTTCTGATCAGCAGCATCACCCCTGAACGGTGATGACAGTTTGGGGGGTACTGGCAGCTGCTGGAAGAGCTAGTCTTTTTTGCTTGTGTACACGTTTCGGCTTTTTCTACATCAACGTGTTGCTTGATCGCTGTATGAGTACTCAAGCTCGTTCACAGCAGCACTCAACAGGGTTGCTATTCTCCATGGAAAACAGCTAACTGTGCAGCAGGACGCAAGTTCCTGAACAGGGGGTGCACCGTGGTGGCTGTGGTGGCTGCATGATTGCAATACAACCAAATTTCTGCATGTGACACCAAGTCCAGCAGCCCAACCAAGCACCAACATTTTCACAGGCCGAAGTCCCAAGGCTGCAATATTTGCTAAGACTAGTGGTGTACGCGACCAAACCACACGATCGGTACTTGCTGGTGACATGCAAAATGGTAGCACACAACCATTTGTGGAAGCAGGAACATTCAGAACGCATTTCAAAAGCCAGCAGTATCTGTGCTAGGTTAATAAATTTTTCTTTGAAACGGCTTAGGTTTTGTTTTAGCCAACCTGTCCCTGCCACAACATTGTAAGCATTCTTGTTATTTGTCATGTCGTATTATTCATAAGTATGAATAGCAGGTATTCAAAAGTTGAATCGAATTAATTCGAGTAGGTACTATTCAATTCGAAACTTGAATATTCACACACCTGTAATGAAAATCCTAAGAACCAGTGTAGAATTAATTCATGGTGCTAACATTTAAGATATGAACTGCATTTTTCACTCTTATACTTCATCTCAAAGCAAATAAAAGCTTAAAAGTGCACACACACATGGAAAAAATTTTGGACCAAGTTACCAAATTTATGCCATATCTTCTCTAAGCGAGAAAAAAACACAAGGCTACAAGTGATTCTACTTACAGTGTTTTTCTCGATGATACGATTAAGCATTAAAATCGCCTTAGTCTGCTGCTCCCAGACCATGAGCCAAAAATGGCTGGTAGTTGTGGGTAAAGGTCCCTGTAACAAGCCAGAAAGCAAGCAAGCATTCAAATAAAGGCCCCCACAAGTTCTGTTGTGAGTGATGTGGAATACATCTGGTTGTTTTTAAAAGTCATCTCTTCGTAAATACTCACCTTGTACAGACTATATCAATGGGTACAAATGCTGTGGCTGCCATGATTGCCTTCGCAGCCTTCCACTCATTCTTTTCTTACACTGCATTCAAAGGTGTGTACAATGTTTATCTATGCAAATAATATTTTTCCCATCACCATCACAAGCTCTGTCAGCTTGACCTTGGGATTATCTGGTGCAACTCTTCTCATCACACTGGGCATCTTAAGACTGTAGTTACAGTCAAACCTCGTTAATTCTAACTCCAAGGGGACAGGAAATCTGTTCGAATTTACCAGAGTTCGAACTAGCGAGGGTCCCTTTGATTGGCGCTACTAGCACACAATACCAACACTAGAAACATGTGCGCATTGACTGTGACTCCCGTGCTGCCGCCACCGGTTTCGCTTTGCAACGTGCTTGCGGGCCAACGGAGATGCCGCTGTGCATGTGCGGCATAGCCCAGTGGTACGGCCGCATTGGCTTCACTGGCCCGGTGGCCCGTAGCTGCCGAGCTAGTATACCCTCTTTCCTGACGCACGTTGCAGGAGGAGGAGGACGGCGCCGGGCGCGCTTGCATCAGCTGGCATTTCTGCCAGCTATGGCGCCTTCCAATGCCCGCGGAGTGAGCAGATGGGTACGGTTTGCGATGCTACGGCGGCTGATGCATCAATCTTTGACGATCGGCTTGGGATTTCACGAAATGTAGTCTTAGCGGACGGGCAATCTTGTTCAAATGAACCGTGGCGCGTGTTTTAGGTTCGAATTAAAGAGAGTTTTTCCCCATTCAAATACATGTAACTTTGCCAGGACCAACCAGCCAGTTCGAATTATCCGTTGGTTCGAATTATGCGACTTCAAATTAACGAGGTTCGACTGTATTAGGCATCATTTGACAACACAATTGATGCACAGCACTGATGTAGCATCCTCCCCACCACTGATACAGCGAAGTCTGCCTGTCACATCACTTGCTGCCATCACCTGAACATCGCAGACATGTGATAACCTTCTGAGCATTGTGAATTGTAGTCCGTAAGAGTATAGTCATTTCATACAAAGCAGGGAACAATATATTGCACCAAATGTTCCACAGATCAGTAACAGAAGTCCTTTCGCAAACTTTTCATGGCGTTTTTGTACTTGTGCAATGAATTGTAGTCCGTAAGAGTATAGTCATTTCATACAAAGCAGGGAACAATATATTGCACCAAATGCTCCACAGATCAGTAACAGAAGTCCTTTCGCAAACTTTTCATGGCGTTTTTGTACTTGTGCAATGACCTTTACCAAATAAGTACAGTGGAGCCATGACTATGCGACTTTGAAGGGACCACAAAAAATTTATTTCGTCCAGGCCCTGCACAATCAAAAAATTGGATAATTGGCAATGACAACGAGCCTTGTAAAAAAAATTGCGGTTGATCCCTCCATCATAGGAATCGGTATAACACAAAGGTGAAACCTGTGTTTGCGAAGCTGTGGAGTGCACAAGCAGCAATATGGCGAATCGAGGGGGGAGATGGGTTGGGTACTCCAGACATGTGAATCCACTGAAAGCAGACATTAGTGGCACCCCAACACTGCATAGGGATCGTCGACAGTCGTCTACAAGTGAAAGTTCTCAAACGACTCGCATTTCTCCGATGACACTACATAGCCCGCACCAGAGACCTGCACAAAACCTGCCATAAACCAGCACCATCCGCAAACAGCGAAGCCTTGCAAGAAAAACCAAATGGGTTGTCTGTGGATCGTTTTGCAAACACGAAGTCCTTTCTCGAGAACGGAGCATCCTTTACCTGCAGACAGCAGTCTTTGCGTTCTTGAAGAGCACGTCAAAACACAACTGACCACACAAGCCAAATTATGTAGCGGCCGTGGCTGTACTGCATTGGCCAAGCAACACGCTGGCAGGATGCCACCATGCATCACACCGCTAAGCTGCGATTGAGACGAGAGACTACTGAAGCGCTAACTGCCGGCGCGAATTAACATTGCAATCTTTTTCGCTCCACTGCTCCTAGATTGCAGTACCACCGCTGCGTACCAAGAATGCAGTGAAAGGGAGGTGATGCTAATTAAGAGTAATTTTGCTAGCTAAACACCTTTGCATAACCAGACACCTGTTAGATGCAAATTGCGGTATAGTGAAGATATAAGGCCCGTCTGTTCCCTATGCCTCCAATTTCTCGGTGATGTATCAGCAGCATTTCCAGTTCTTATCGTTGCATCCCGAGTGAATGTGAGTTACAAGTCTGAGTGGGTGGCACTTTTTCATTGTACATGCACATTCATTTTTCAGACATCCACTTCCTGTACTGAAGTATGTAAGTGATACCTCACTGGACCCCCCCCCCCCCCCACCCTTCATAAAACACTTTCATGTTAAAAATGGATGCAGACTGCCTTAATGGCAAATGAGTTCTGCGGGAACCCGCAAGGTAGAGTAACATTTTTAAGAGAGGGAAAACTGCCCATGTGCTTCAAGCTATCGGTGGATTCACCCTCACACTGTCAACTGCTAGTCTCCTGGTTAGCTCAATTGGCAAAGTGAGCGCCCTGGACAGGCACTGGTCCTAGCTTCGAACTGCGGACAAGGACGAATTTTTCGGCAAATAAGAAGCTTTCCTTTCTGAGCAATCCATATAAATTTCCTTGTAGCTTGTGCTAGAAAAAAGGGCAGATACTAATTTTCCCTTTCATAAAAACGTTACACCTTGTGGATTTCCGCAGAACTCATTTGCCATGTTCATGCCCATGTGCGTCGAGCTGTCAATAAATTCACCCTCGCGCTGTCAGTCGCTAGCCTCGTGGTTAGCTTAATTGGCAGACAAGGGTGAGACCGCTCAAAGTCATTTTGAAGGGATTTTGGAGCAGGCAAAATTGTATTGTGTTTTGGAGCAGTCTGGAGAAGTCTGGCGCAGAAAAAAATGGCATTTTGGAAAAGCTTCACACAGAAAAAAATATATTGCAGTTTGAAGCAGCTTGGAGCAAAATAAATTTCGATTTGGAGCAGACAAAATTTCACTTTGGAGCTGTTTGGAGCATGAAATCTGAATTTTTAGTGGAATATTGGTGTACTGAAGTTAACTGTCAATTTGCAACAAAAAATAAACCAAGATGAGCCTTGTACTGCAACTGTCTCAGTCCACTTTAGAAGCTGAGTTTCGATTACCGTGACACTGATAGCATCTATGATTCATTCGGATTTCAGCACCAGTGCTGCAATGCCTAGACAGATAAGCGCCACGGCATGATGGCGGTCATCGGTGAACACGCCTGCACAACAGAGCCATGTCACGATGTGAAAATGTGGCTATTTGTTTAGCAGTGCATAAAACGCAGTGCACTTTAACTGCACGGTTTTATTAAGCAACAATCCAAACTACCACACGGCTGTACGGTGCCTCATCACCGTGCGGGAGCCACATGTTTAGCAGTGATACGGAATACACGTTGCTTACAGAAACGAAAGCCACTAGGCATCATTGCATTGGCCCAAGCTACTCGCCGCACTAGCAGGAGACTTGAATGATCACAAGATGGGCATATCCGAAAACTACTCTCAGATAAGCAAGCGAACACGGAACAGGAAGTAATCATGCAGAGACAGTATGAGCATGCGACGCACTGCAGTCAATTACATAGGGAAGATCAGACTATGCGGCAGCTGCAGTGCGCTTTATGAAACGGTATTGCAAATCACTGCGCTGATGCACGTGTCGTGGAGCATGAGACTAGTTGTCCGTCCGCTCTGGCACCGTTTCAGGTGCTGTATCAAGGTATGGCTTTAACAAATCATACTTCCAAAATATTCCCTGGCACCATGCGCTAAAGCACAGTCGTGCAATGCGATTACAATCTCTTCCTTAGTTCGTTGGGTACACTTATCAAATAGAACAAAGGAAGTTTCTGCGCTAATGGGACCCCAGGGCAAGGACTGTACTTCAACTAGCGCACATCGCTCCAACTGCCACCGGAAATATTTTTCTTCCCACAGGCCAATCAAATCGTGATGCTGTCTAAGCGCTGGTGGAGCGGCGGCTCTGTATACATTTCTCTGTAAAATTTACTGACGTCCCTGACACTACAATATCAACGTGCTGATGCTCATGACGATAGTGGAAAATATTCCAAAGATACACGTTCCAGTCAACGTGGTAACATGAATTCTGGGTCAGTTTATGCCACAGATATAGAGAGGCACAATTTACCACATGAGTGAGGGCGGAAGGACAAGGACAAAAGGAAGAAACATACGCACAATGGCACCTCCTTTTGTCCTCATCCTCTTGTGCACAACTCGTACAAATATAACTAACCAAGTCTGCATCACCACCCTCCTCAATTTACCATAGGCTGGTTAACGTGAAACCATCCCAAACATTTTATTCCAAATCTGCCATTGGCCCTTGGAATCAGTATGCTCAGCCACTGGCCATATAAGCCTAAAAACAGTGCGCACAGTTTTCCACGGCAGGAAAGTGTAGCAGCGCACACATGGTCCAATTCTATATGAACCATACTAATACCCAGTTTGCTCTCAGCGTCTTCGGTCGCATTTTCGTTATTTTCTAAGCAGCGCTGCATCACGCCGTCCACTCAGCGCACTGTGAGCACCGATCAAAATCCACCAGTTCTCACGCATGTGCACCGACCACTGGTCGGGTGCCAGGCGTGAAAACTGCTGTCGGGACATCAACTAGAGCACTTTCTTTCGGGACAACAAACCGTCTAAAGCCGTTTTGGTGCAGTTTGGCACAGGAATGTACGTTAGTATAAAAATGGCACAACTGGTGCAGAAGTCCCACCCCTGGGCAGAGCAAGCGCCCCGGACAGGTGTTGGTCCCGGCTTCGAACCCCGGACCAGGATGAATTTTTCGGCTATTAAGAAGCTTGCATTTCTGAGAAATCCGTACGGATTTCCTTGTAGCTTTGTGCTACAAAAGAGGGTGGATGCTAATTTTTCCTTCTCTCAAGAAGACTGCCTTAATAAGCCTGCGACATGACCCTGCAATGCTCCAAGGAGGTAGAGGAGGCGTCAGCAAATTGTTATTCACACCCCAAAAAATATGTAATCTAACATGCACCTTCTTTCTATACAAGCTAAGAAAATGTAATCTAACATGCACCTTCTTTCCTATACAAGCTAAGAAACTGCCTGCACATAACAATTGAGCATGAAAACAAAACCATGTTCACAGAATTACCTACAGCCCCCCCCCCCCCCCCATCAGAGTGTCAGATGCAGTGTCATCGCTATCACGAAATCGCAACAAAGCACATTTAGGCTTACATAAGAGAAAATTCATGTTGCATGCTGAGATAGTTGTGTCAAGTGTTCCACGCGTGCCTGAGTCCTGTGACCGTGAATGTAGCAAACAAAGCGGGATCTTCAGTTGTGTGTCGAATAGAAAAGGTTTCTATACCTCTTCTATGGCTTGAAAATCAAAAAATATCTGGATCTTGAAGACCAGCTCGCAGAATTTTTTTAAGCACCTCCATGTACACCCGTTTACTGTTTGGTGTTTCTGGCCGTGACGTACCCCCAGTGCCAGCTTGGTTTTGGGAATATGGGGGAACAAGCATAGCTATCTGATTATGATTACTATGCATAACATATTAGGACGGCCATTAGGCAGATACTACGACGGTCCGGAATGTGACGCTGCAACCGGGTCATCTGTGGCAAGCGAGAGAAAGCAGTGATCGAGTCATGTTTTGGTCTAATGGAGAAGCAACCGCACACGCCCTTCAACTTGACACGCTGTAGCAGACGTGCCAACAAAATAAGAAGAAAAAACCTGCAAATTTGCAGCACATGGCAGAACAATGCTTGTACCTGTAACCGCATACGCAACGCATGGTTACTCAGCCCGAGAAAGTAGCATACACAGAGCAACCACAACCCGTAGCAAAGAAGGGGACAAGCAGTCGCTCCGTGCATGAGAGTTAATATGGCCCCACACTCTTCAATGTACGCACTAACACAGCAAATACGAGCTCCTAGAAAGATTCAAATGATGGCACAACCAGTCCAAATACACCAGCTTTCCATTTCAGAGCGAATTTTTTAATCCACAATGGAGAAAGTAGCGGTACGTCAGTGACAGCGAAAGGGTTAAAGGGATGAAACCTACCGTGCTTCATCGATTCTTTTTCATTGCAACAGAAAGCATACCATTCGAAGTGTACAAGCTAACACTGGAAAGTCAACAGAAATTCTTAAAACAGAATTTTTTAATCTTCATGGTCGACCCTCTTGCACGTGTAGGGACGCTAGCAACACTGGTTGCTGGGTTTTCTGAATATTAATTTAAAAATGAATATTACTTTCAGTCACGAAAGAATGTCACCAGATGTGTGTAAGAAACAACTTTAACTAATAACTTTTTCCTTCCTTCAACACTTCTTTGAAGACATCTTCTGTGCACACAGTGTTGGTGTATGTGAGACGCAAGCAAACTCCTTTAAAACAACAATACTGATCTCAAAATGGAACACTTTATGGCTTTATTTATTTTAATTTTATTTTTTTAAACTCATGTTTACCTCAGTGAAAAGGGGTGGCCATCGCCAGAAAATCTCCTTTACTTATCCCTACATCAATAAAAAAAGAAGATTAGTGAACATAGACAGGTATTCAGTTTTTCGTTACACTTGGTGTCTAACACGCATCATCAAGGAAGGCGCCTGCCAGTCATTTTTTTTTCAAGACTTTCAGAGCAAACTTAAAAATATTATTCCTTTTCTGTGGGGTGCAAGCATGCTAATTTCTGCCAATGTGATAAACGATCTTCTCATCTTCACCACAACCAAAAAAAAAATTTTCCAAGCACCAGCAAGATTCAATCACAAGAAAAGGAGCTGCCAGGAGAATAAACTTCAAATTTTGTAAAAAAAATAAACTCTCTCTTTTTCCTAATAGTCAACACAAGAGCATGTTATAATTTTACTAAAAAAAATCTGGTAACGATGCACTTGGGTGCAGCTTTATTCTGAAGCTGCATAGATTGGGTGCACGCTAGATTCAAGTCAATACTTTTTCCCTTTACAGTACCACAGAGGCTTCATAAAAGGCAGGGTTGGTGTAAAATTGCATTGTATTATGGAAGTTTTTTAATACATTATTTGTATGGCCATTTTACGCGACAAAGTGATTTATCATAGCAGGTGGTTCGTTTTGGACAGGGGACTTCATGGTTCCATTGTACTTCATATATTGCAACATCAATGCCTGGACATAAGTTTATGCCAGGACATGCATCTGCTCACGATAGTTTGTTCATATTGTGCGAGCACCACTGATTCCACTTTTTATGTGCATATCTCAGAGTCAATGCTTGCACATCGGAGGCAATGGATGCACATCCTTGGTGCCAGGAATGCAAGACCAGAAATGTTCATTTCTTTTTTATTTTGTTTAGAAGCTTCCACTGTTCCCCGAATCATGGCAGTACAACATGGCATACCTGACCAGAGAATTTCATATGCATACCTGGTAGTGCTGTAGCACAAGATACATTTCTTGCCACAACAGAGTATGCATATAAAATATAATCATCAACTTTCCCAAGAAGTCCTTTTGACCAGAGAACTCTTGTAAATGAATGGGTGATTAAAGATGAAACGAGAATTATGCCTGTTTCCATCATCTATTTCCATCGACTAAACAAGCAAAATTTGAGTGTGCAGGGCCCCTTAAACATCTAGGATTACTGGCTGAATTGTCATTAGACATCTGGTATTGCTGGAAAACATATATTTTATGGCCTCCCTGAATACACAACCCCCTTGAATTCCACCTTCCCTCCATGTCAGGAGTCGCCGACCGGGTCACTACATCAAGTTCATGCAAGCTGCGAGCTTGCACGTTTTCACGTGCCGCGAGCTATTTGTACAAAGCAAGTGCTCCACGTCCTTTCCTTCTCTACAAAGTGGTAGCGATATGGTCTACAGCAGGGCACATGCTTCAAAGTTGAAATCTCTATTTATGAGGGGCGGTGTGCATGCCTTTACAGCTGGGCAACGTGGTCACAATGGGCAAGGTTGCACCACAAATGGCAGTTAGGTATGAACATTATGGTAAGCTAAGTCCATTAAAGAAATACTGACATTGTCTTTACACAACACAAAATGAACATTTTTTTTTTTATTTTCTTGGCATGCATTATCAATGCTCTCCACACAATGCAGTCAGGAAACATGTCATCATCATCATAATCAGCCTGTTTAGGTCCACTGCAAGACAAAGGCCTCTCCCAACGATTTCCAATCCATCCTATCCTGAGCGAGTTGGTTCCACTTTATGCCCGCAAACTTTTTAATTTCATCGCTCCATCTAACCTTTTGCCTACCTCTGTTGTGTTTTCCCTCTCTTGGTATCCATTCCGTCGCTCTTACTGTCCATCTGTTATCTTTCCTCCTCGTGACATGTCCTGCCCAGGTTCACTTCTTTCTTTTAATTGATATAATAATATCAGCTACTCCTGTCTGTTCTCTGATCCATTCCGCTCGTTTTTTATCTCTTAGCATTACCCCTATCATTTTTCTTTCCATTGCACGTTGCGCGCTCCTTAGTTTCATCTCTAGTTCTTTCATTATCCTCCAAGTTTCTGCACCGTACGTTAGTACTGGGAGAATGCAGTGATTGAATACTTTTCGCTTTAGTGAGAGCGGTAAGTTTCCAGTCATGATTTCGTAATGCCTTCCGAATGCGCTCCAGCCCGTCCTTATTCTACGGAGAATTTCTTTTTCATGGGTAGGGGTTCCTGTTATTAACTGTCCCAGGTATACGTATTTGCTTACACATTGTAAGGGTTCATTGTTGATTTTAAATTCCTGTTCCTTAGCTAGGCTATTGAGCATAACTTTGGTCTTTTGCCTATTAATTTTTAATCCCATTTTAATACTTTCCCTGTTTAGGTCATCAATCATGTTTTGTCATCAATCAGGAAACATGTATAAACTATTTATATTGATATTCAAGCTCTCAGTGCCCAGCGTCCGCAAGCCAGCCTCATCGCAACATACAGTACAATGACATGTAACACAGATGCCTAAGCATCGTAAAAATCTCTTTCAGGGTAACAATGAAATCATACTTGTTTGTGTGCACCATGTGCACTGACAGTAGTCAATAAAGATGCTAAGACTCCACTGCGAGTTGCTGTCCCCACATGACTTAGGCCCATGTCCAACTGTGTTGACATGTCGCTGTGAAACCTCACCCCTTCCCCTTGAAATCAAAACTGACTGAAAGTCAACTTCTAAGACAGCCGCATAAAAAATATATTGACTGCCTGTCTGTTCCCATGACTTGTAAAAATTACAACTGCGTTTTAAATATAAATTTTGAGCACATGCACTTTCCTTTTTTCTTTGAAACACCTCAATATCTACATCTTGGCACAACCCGTTTTTGTCATGATGTGGCAGGATGTGGCAAAAAATATACAGCGTCCAAAAAAGTTTTGCATTCTCAACAGTTTATTAAACTTTACCAGCCTTACACATGGTACTATAACAGTTTGAGAATAGCATGGTAGTATCTATCAATAAACTTCATGTTCAATTGCAACAACACTGTGCATTAAAGGAGTGTAAGCACCAAACTCTTCTATGATAATTTTATTACCTGTAGTAAAAGGCTGGTTATTGGGAACCATGGTAATGGGTGGCATGTGTGCTATTACGCCACCAATAATTTATAATTGTAGAACTTGTATAGCATGGCTCACACTCTCCAAAATCCCACCAAAAGAGTGGGAAACTCGGGAAGCATAAGACAAGTATTGGGTCACAACACACAAGTATCAATCGACTTCAATAATTCATGTTAACACCTCATGGATTACTGAAGCTGTGACAAAAGCAACCTGATCTGCTGTCGGCTCCATTTTGCATGTGCATCTATTGTTGTTGTTGTTGTTGTTATATGAAGTTTAACGTCCCAAAACCAGCTGTGATTATGAGAGATGCCGTAGTGGAGGGCTCCGGAAATTCTGACCACCTGGGGTTCTTTAACGTGCATTGACATCGCTCAGCACGTGGGCCTCAACATTTCGCCTCCATCGAAATGCAGCCGCCGCAGCCAGGATTCGATCCCACGACGCACGGATCAGCAGCCGAGTACCATAGCCACTAGACCAGTTGCGGGGCATGCATCTATTGTTGGTAGCCCAAAACGCTACGGCCTTTTCTTGAGCTTTTTTGTCACCTCTCCACCACATTATGTTGACCAGATGCTCCCAGAAGGACTACACAAGAACACAAGACCGTGCCGCAGACATTTCCAAGATTACTCTTCTTACCCTTTGATATTTTTTTTTTCTTTACGACTTCCACAGTAAGTCCCAGAAAGGGATCCAGACTTCGTTCCTAGGGTTTATAATGGAAACAAATTAGCTTTAAACTGTCTGTTTACAGTAAATATTTCATTACAGCGTTTCTTGTAAGCCTGTGGAGCTTATGCTGTAGTCAGTTTATCATCCAATTTTGGTGTCTACACTCCTTTAGCAATGCGTTAGGAAACAATCAAAAATAAAGCACCAAAACAAAAGGCCCAGTACTACAACATTCACAACATATGCGCTCAAAAGCAACACATTTTCGCAATCTTTTTTTTTTTTGTCCTAGCTTCTGCAAAACTTCTACATGTTAATATTCTAATGGCTCAACGTATGGCAAGACATACTCACCTGAGTTAAAATGTAGGTGCGATTAGCTGCCTTCACTTTAACCAGGCTGGCATTAATATAATCCTTGTCCCCTCGTTTTAAGATCACTCTGCTGTGGTCATCTAAAAAAGCACAGGCACCAGTTCAGCCCAACTCTTTTTTTTTTCTTTTTTGCATCAGTTTTGAGAAAAACTTATCAAAGTTTGAAAAAAAGAATGCAAGGGTAAAAGAAAAATAAATCAAGTGAAACACTGTCATGTCCTTCAATCAAAACATTTGATGTAAGGAACAGCCCCATTTAGTGATTCCTGAAAAGAATAAGGACTCAGTGAAAAAATAGAGCAGAGCTCTACACTTAGTGCATTTTATGCTTTCTGGATGAAAATACAAGATCTTGCAGGTGGTGCTCCATCCAAGGTGATGGAGCGCACCTCTAGCAGCACATGCTAATAACACATTCAATGGCTTGCTGGCTGGTTAAGCACAGTTTTTCAGTATATCAAACATCAACAATAAATACAGAATTCACAGAGCCGAGTTGTATTTTCTTTATCTGCAGCTGATGTGCTGGGAAATTTTGGTAATGAAGCATAAAATGAAGGGGTGTACAAATATTTGAACTTCTGAATATTTTTCTAATATCTTTCGAACGAATGGTACCTGCTGTTCTACTTGATTTGCGCTTGGCTTCTACTACACAAAGTTTGCAATTAAGGGCCAAAACACACTATGTCGCACAATCAGTGGCTCATTCCAGCATGCAGTACAGTTCAGCACATAACACCTGTACACTATGACAAATCTAACTTTTCTACAGGAGTGAAGCTAATTCATGCATGTGCAGTGTTCTCTGTTGCAATATTCTTCAGAAACAACCTTGTAGGAGTACACCAGTCATGCACTCCATTTGTTTTTTGCCCATGTTTAGCAGTACATTTTGTGTTTAACATGGACATTTTGTAAAAGAATACAACAACAAAAAAAAAAGCATTTGTGTGTCCATTCACATTTGAACATTTATGTTTGAATTTATGTTTGAACATTTGAACATTTATGTTTGTTTCCATTTTTATTTAATCATTATTATTATATTTTTTCATTTGCACCTGAATGTCGGGTTCTTCAGCCTAAGCTTTTTGCAGACATTCTCAGGCCAGTGCATCACACGCGTGAAGTCATCAGTTGTTTTTATAATTTCTGCATATCCATAGGGAACATTCATTAAAATATCAACTGCCTCAAGCCTCATTCTCTTCATCTCCATGCCTTTAACTTCATCCAAAACTCTACCTTTTTTTGTCTGCTTTGAGCTTTCCTGGTATTGTTTGCTTTCTATTCCAAGTGTGCATTGTAATGCTACCTTGCTGCAGACACAGCTATTCCAACTTTTTTTTTTTTTGTGATATGAAAGCTCACAAATGCAACACCTTACCCACTGCGTCACAGTGACAAATACAATGCAGACAAACCTTTAGTGGATTTCCAAGGTAGCCGTTCCAAAATAAAGCCAACGAAAAATTTTGATACACCACTAAACACAACTGTATTTTTGTTACAAAAAGACACATTATTGCAGCCATTCTTTTGTCTGTTTGTTTTTTCCCCCGAGCAGCTGAAGACGTTCTAGGCTCACTGTGGCAGAGTAACCTGTGGCTTTTGGCCTACTGGAAGTCAAAGCAAGGAATACACAAAAAATTGCCCATGGAATACTGTAAGCAATGACGTTTGTTGGAATCATGCTCAACCACCATGGAATGCAACTAGCACTATCAGGCCCCATCAAAAACCCCCTAAATTCAAGGGTTTCCAAGGGCAAAAGCAAAACTGACTTTCTAGGAAAGTGACCTTTATAAGCTAAAAAAAAAAAAAATTCTGTTCACTGAACTTCAACATATCACTGACTCACGAATTTGTGCATCAGAAATATTAAGATGTATACCAAACAAGGAGGAAGAACAGCACTCACTGCAGTAGACTACTAATGCTACCAACATTTTCTATGGCTGTGAATGAATGGATTGTTTCAATCAATCAAGCTGCTAAAGCCACACTCACTATCAGCTTCTTGCCATCACCGTTAAATCTGATAACCTGTTGCCAGCATCACATGCAGTAAAATGAAAAGTTGCAAATACATCTTTCACATTTTCAAAGACAACAGTTACAAGTCAAACTGTTTTGATGATCCCCTTTAAACTATAGCACAACAAGGGGCTCCTAAAAACTGTTAAAAACTGGCTGGCCCTTTTAGCTTCTTCCATAGGCCTTTTCCTCAACAAACAAAAAATTCCACTCTCATAAGTGGCTTATACCGCTGTCACACGGCGCATGTAAACGTCATTCGCAGCAAACGACATTTATAACTAATGTCATTCTGTTTTCGCGTTCCTCGTCTACACGGTCATACAAAATGACATTCGCCAGTGATGTCGATGTTTACCCGCCGGATACTAGGATAACAAAATGTTACAAATTGTGCCTTTTATTTGCATATTTTCTCTTTATTGTTAGAAACACAGTGGTAAACATTGGCAGGCTATGTGAAAATATATCGCAATACAATACGGCAGCATTAACAGGGAAGAAATCCGCATAAGTATCCAAAGCAAGACTAGTCCAAAGCCGCTTCGATTTCTTCCGTAGCCGGCGATATCGTGGACCGTGCCTGCGTTCCTGTGACCGTGATGGACGACGATCAGTGCAAACGAACATTAATTGCCCTCCAGGTATTCACTACAAAGCGCCGAAACCGGCTGAAGCAGCTCAAGCAACAAACGCGTGTTTGTAAACATGGCCGACAGCTAGGAAGCGTCGGAGTAAACTCGGTGCCTGGGAACAAACAATATAGTAGCACAGATTGCATCAAATGTCTTACTGTACGTCAGAAAGTTATCAAAGGGCCACAAGAGAAACTAACAAGAACTGTAACCTTGTGTACATTTTGCTTTCCTTACCAATTTTGCTGCATCTTATTGCGAAGCCCCTGTCGTCAAGAATACGAATGTAGCGACTGAATGACGGCGAACGCATTCAGTGGGCGAATGCCATTAGGTGTGAATGTCATTTGCTATGCTGGTGTAACAGCAACAAAAATGACATTTACACATAATGACATTCGCTGCGAATGCCATTACACGTGCCGTGTGACAGGGGTATTATACTGAGAATAATGTCATATCCTACCACCCACTGTTCACAGCCAGCCAATAAAGCGGAAAAAGCAAGAAGAGCATCGCTATGACTACTGGTGAAGCACAAGCAGTAACAGCATCAGATAAGACACCACCTCAAAATCATAGTGCAGGTTACACAAAACAGGAATAAAACTTTGAGTCGTTACAAAATAGTCCGAGTATTCACAGAACTAAAGAGCCTAACTCCAGTTTCACAACCACTGGCCTGGATTCTGCAATACTAGCACAGCGGCACAATAAAAGAAGTGCATGTAGGGTTCCATCTATGAAATTGCCAAGATGAAGTACTGCGCAAGTCTTATGGCTACTAGCCCTGTCGTGCACACCATTTCAATCATCATAAATACTTCTGTCATACTGGAGTCCACATTTTAATGTCATTAAATTCGAATGACATTCAGTACAATGAATGCTGTTTGATCCACAGTGGTGCTACACAGGAAAAGGTAATGCCATAGATTCATGACATGACTAACAGTAATTCCAAAAGAATTGAGTAGAAATAATTTAAAATGTAAGTGCAGAGTGGCTGAAAAGTGAAACAATTTATTTTAAAATAAATATGGATTGCCACTACACCAAGTAAACACAATAGGAAACTTTATTGTGGCTAATACAGAAGCACTGAATGGCAATGCTCACTTGCAACAGGTGAGGAATTCAGCTGATGCAAGAAAATGCATTTATCAGGGGATTTTAAAAGTATGATCATCCAATAAATACTAACGTGAAATGCACTACGATGAGCACATTCAAGAAAACTGCATTCACTGTTGCAGCCAACTGTTTACACTGTGGCCGACTAGGGAGGGCAGCCACTGAGGTCGAGAGTAAATATTTCGTGGCAGCCTGCCGCACTGTTCTTTAATTCAAATGAATATCTTAAGACATGCGAAAGCAACAGCATATTTGGATGAACACTTCATAAATTAGAAATGCTCAATGCAACATCTGACTGTCTCTAGGGTAGAGAGTATGCATTTGGTACGAGTGAGAAAGCCAAATGAGTTTCTCAAACTCATTCAATTTCAGAGGTCACTCAATTTGGATGTCATTAAATTCTGCTGTGTAGGAGCTAAATAATGTCATTAGATGCTAATGTCATTCCATTTGAATTACATAAAAACACCCAGTGTGACAGGGGTATTAGTAAATCTACATTGCAATTTAAATTTTAAGGATGACTGAGGCAAGACACTGCTACACAGTGCAGTGAAATGACACCGTGATATGGATACCAGTTGGTGTAACACATATCAGCCATTTCTAGATGCAGTGAAAATTCAAAGTGCTTCTGATAACTAAGAGAAAGAGAATGAAACACTATATTATACACTTAATTTTTGGCATAGCATAGAGTATGTTGTCCTACATCAGCTACTAACCGAACGTTTGTCGAACAGCACATATTATAAAAGAGTTAAGAGATATTGAGAAACATCACTTTGGATGTATTTATGTCTTTTTTTTTTTTCTATGCCTCTCAAATAAGCTTATGCATGCCAATGGGAACTTCTGACTGTGCTCAAGAATATGCATGATGACCTAGAATTAACAAAAAGGAAAAAGTGTAGACTGGTTGCAAAACCTACAAGGTAGCTTGTCCTGTGCTGCTGAAATGGATAGAAATTCACGCACAATGGCGGCACCGCACGTCCTCACTCTGTTGTTACATGCAGTGCAGAGCCTAACTCGCGTGTTCAGCTAGAGTGAGTGGTTCAGCTTCTGCGAAAGCCTGGGGTGAAAATACCTCGCGACGGAATATCATGGAGACTAAAGGGTGTGAGGGAAACAATCGAGGGGCTACACGCAGGTGTCTTTGATAGCCCAAGACATGCATGCCAGCACATATCACATGCTGCAACTAACAAATGCAGTACCAGTGGGTGTTGCCACCATTGTGCATCAATCTTTGTCCTGCAGAAAAGCTGCCTCCCAAGTTTTGCAACTCATCTATTGAGATGAACAAGACCAGAGTTTAGCACATGAAAATGATTGTGTAACAGCATCAATTTGGATGGACTTACCACTGGCATAGGCATTTACAAAAATGCCTGTGTGACAGTGGCATAAAGAAAAAAAAATGAAGCCAAAATTCACCCCTACCATGCATTGGCACAAAGCAACAGTGATTGATTGATTTGTGGGGTTTAACGTCCCAAAACCAGCTCTGATTATGAAATATGCCGTAGTGGAAGTCTCCGGAGATTTTGACTGAATGGAGTTCTTTAACGTGCACTGACATCGCACAGCACACGGGCCTCAACATTTCGCCTCCATCGAAATGCAGCCACTGCGGCCACAAAGCAACACTAGCATGGTAATCAAGGCAGCCAGTGATGAAGCGATAATGTTACTGGAACTTGCCATAGTTTCCACTATCGGGGCAGGGATGTGCACACCTCCTTCAGCCACATCAGCCTTCAAAAATTGCTGTGTAAATGAAACATTACACTTTGCTCAACGCACGAATTTTGGTTGCAATCCTCATGCTCCATTCCACATATCTTAATGTAGCAAGGAAACCTGACATCCATCCATTTATAGCACAAAGCCTACAAAGAAAATTTATGCTTCTCAGAAGAAAAGCTCTGCAGTTGGAAAGTCTACACTGAAGCTCTCTTCTGTCAAATTTTAACTGAACATGCCCTTAGTTATGAACAGCGCCTTATCACCATTTATTAGCAATAACATGTTTATGTCCCATCATGGTGCAACCAACCAGATCAAAAAAAAAAAAGAGAGATTGACCCTAACCAAAAATGAAGTATTTGGCACTTAGCTTCAAAGCGGAAGCCGTAAAATCGAACACTGCTTGACATTCTTTTTGTCTGAGCCCTGTTTGCCTTTTTACATTAATTTACTATCCTGCCATACAATATTTCTGAAATTACAACTATGTGTCAAGAATCAATGCCTAACCTCATGTAGAACATGAAAACTTCAATGATGCTGCCACTGCTTGTCCGAACAGTTCTCACTTCCACATTTTACACCCCCCTTTAAGGTTATTCAATTCACATAAATTCTGGATATCAAAAACACACGTCACTATCAATTTTTTATTTGGCCATGTTACTAAGCTTTACCGGAGGCTTTGTCAACATGAAGTTTTTCTTTGCATGGAAGCCTCCTTCCTCCAAGCATATAGAGTGTGTCATGCATATGATATCATGTAGCTTTCAAACAGTGTGCATTAAGAAGCATAAAAGGCGACTAACGTGGTCAAAAGGACAGGAAGCTGAGCGAGTTGGTAAATATGACACCATGTAGCTTTCAAACAGTATGCATTAAGAAACATAAAAGTTGACTCACACGCTCAAAAGGACAGAAAGCTGAGCGAGTTGGTAAGGGTCCATAGCGAAAAGAACAGGCGAGCAAAACGTGGACACAAGGAGGGAGAAGTTCCGCGCTCGTGTTGTCCACTTCTCCCCCCTTGTGTCCGTGTTTTGCACGCCTGTTCATTTCACTATGTGACTAACATGTGTATTTCCCAAACTTGTCCGTCGTATGCATGCAGCAGACAATACTATACACAGATTCTGGTGCCAGAACTGCGCACTGTACATATTGGTGCGAGTTTCGATCACAGTGCGATTGCCTACTGAGGCAAGATGCAGCCTTCACTTTAGTGTGCCAGGATATGTAATAGCTTATTTTACTCACATGGATTTACATCTCGGTACCGATTTAAGCTCTTGTTATCCATACGTCTTGCGTCTTTACACGTGTAGTCATAGTTGTTGGACTTGTGTCTGATCTTCTGCAACATCAAAGAAGAGAATATGTGGCACAGACAGCAAAACAGAAGGCCGGAAAAGCTTCCGGAAATGCTGAAAACATCGACCCGATAGGCAACGCAACCAGAAACACGGCCAGCGTAGCGACAAGTCAATCCAGACAGGTGCGTAGCGACTGCTGGTTTCCAAATTTTCTCGTGCAAGTGAAACTTTCATCCTGGTACCCATAAATCGTAGCGTTATCTTTTCACCACGTGGGAAAGTCTGCAAGCGCGGCACGTAAACCGGCGCTTTCTAACGTCAGCAGCGGTCTTGGCTTCGAACGTGCGTGGGTTACAAGCGTTACATTGTTGATCTGTAGGCCTAACGACTCTTCCAAATTCGATCCAACAATGGGGGAAAGACATTTGGATTTGTAAAATAGCTCCCTAAAACTGCTCACTTGTAAGTGACTTGCGTCCTTCAGGAAAGAAGAGACCGCGCTACATCACAATAACAGCAGTAACGAATTACGACAGCGGGTTACTAGTTCGGCGGTAAACTTACCTGATAGACTGAATTCCAAGAGTTTTTAGAATCTATTTCTTGAAATTCCTGTTCCATCCTGAACGTAAGCTTCAGGCACGTTACCTACGACACACGGCAATCAAGACATCCCTACACACAATGACCATCACTGAAAACACCTACAAACGAGTAGGTTCCCAGCTTCGCTGCTCGCAAGCGACACCGAACATCGCCATGCAAGCACCGCATGAGAGCACGCTCTTGTTTTGTTTTCTTACTTTTTTTTTTTTTGACTGCCTAGCGCTACTAGCGCCGCAACTCTTCCCATAAATTGAAACTGGCGCAGTTGAATGTTTTCAGTTTTCGCAAAAAGGTCGATTTTTTTTAATAACATACACCGCCATTGAACAATTCTGTGCGTTTAACCAACGCCTCGTTTAACTTCTCCTTCGCCGCCGCTCCATTCGAGGACGGTGTCGTCTGCTATTCCAGTGCTCCTAGAGCACGTGCCACGGCCGCGATGGCCGCTTGTAACCATCGAGTGCGTGACGTTGAGGAAGGGCTGGTGACCTATAAAACCCGTCTGTTATTTCGAGGTTGGGTGAAGTCGTGAACCCCAGATAGCACTGACGAAACCAGGTGCTTTTAGCTACAATTTGGTTAGCTTTCCTGCAAGGCTGTAATAGTAGTAGTAGTGTTTATGAGAAGAACTATATGCAAAAGGTGAGAGGAAAAGGAAAGTAATTAATGGAGACCGCACGGCGGAAAGTTTCAAACTTCGCTTCCGATGTGTGCGGTCTCCTGGAGCTAGTTGTCGCCAGCACCGCACACGTGCCGGTACTGCGCCATGATTCCAACCAAAAACTCGTCTGCACAAACTCGATCGTCACTCGGCGCGTGCACGCCTGCACATTCATCACACCATTCAACCCGTTCAGCGCCCGTCCCTGCCTTCCATCTTTGTAAATCGTCGAACTCGCTGTGAGGGGTCATATCATCATCATCATCATCATCATCATCACAGTTTCCCAATTTTCTCTTTCACAGCCCCTCTTCCACTGCAGCAGGACGCGAAGTAGCCGCTCTCGATGCTGTCTATGCTTTCCTGCCCTATGCGAGTTGATTCCGTTGCCTGCGAATTTCTTAATTTCATCACTCCCTCTTACTCTCTGCCGTCCACGGCGCTGGGCTTACCCTCTCTTGGTGTCCATTCCGTCGTTCTAACTGTCCATCGGTTGTCTAGCCTTCTCATCGCGTGATCTGTCGATGTCCATTTTTTTCTTCTTCGACTATAGACCATGGATGGATGGATGGATATTAGGAGCGTCCCCTTTATAACGGGGCGGTGGCCGGGCCACCAAGCTCTAGCTTTATTTCTTTTTCGTTTACAACCATTTCTTTTCCCGAATCACACATATTTTCACAACTAATTTTTTTCCTCGTCTATTTATTTTATCTATTATCGTTCTGCTGTGATGTAACAATCTTACCCGAACTACCTTGCGCTTTTGTTTGCTCCATACTTTTGCGCCACCAATGCTCTAAGCGCCTTTTACTTATATCTATCGCCGGCATGTTCAGCTTTCCCCTGTTACTCCTGAAACCCATGGCCTCCTGTAGGGTAGTGTCCACAGCTCCTGGGTGGACATCTGTACATTCAATCAAAATATGGTCTGTCGTTTCCCTAGCTTTTCCACAGCACGTACATGTATCCCCTTCTTTATTGAATTTCGCTCTGTAGCTTCGGGTTCTCAGGTAACCGGACCTTGCCTCAAACAGTAAAGCGCTTCCCTTTGAATTATCGTAAAATTTTTCTCTCTTGATTTCGTCTTTCCCTTTTCGGTAGTTGTTCAATGCCGGTTTCTTCTCCATTCTTGCTATCCAATCCGAGTTCTCCGCCGCTGTGACCATGCTCTTAACGCTCTTTTTCGTCCCATCCGTTTCGTTACTGGATGTATACTTACTGGTAAGCTTCCTAGTTCTCTTCCTCCATTGTGAATCAACGTTCTTCCTATACAAATACCTGAATACTTTCGCTGCCCATCTACTTTCTTTCATATTCCTTAATCTCTGTTCGTACCTAATTTTACTCTGAGCTTCCCTTCCCTCAAAGTCAGACCATCCCATATCCCCCTTAACAGCCTCATTTGTGGTCTTCCCATGGGCACCCAGTGCGAGACGTCCGACCGTCCTCTGATTCACGTCCAGCCCTGATTGTACCTCTGACCTCATGCACACCACTGAGTTTCCGAATGTAAGTGCTGGCACCATTACACCTTTCCACAAACCTCGAATTACCTCGTACCTGTTGTAACCCCACAGCGCTCTATGCTTCATTATTGCGGAGTTCCTCTTTCCTTTAACTATCATAGCTTTTTCTTGTACTTCCATGTATCTATTCCCATCATTTATCCATATCCCGAGGTATTTGTACTCTCGTACTCTGGGTATCTCCTCGCCCTGTATTGATATGGTCTGATCGTTGCTGTCATTGAATATCATCCAGCCGCATTTTGTCACACTAAATTTTAGCCCTAAATCTTCACTTTCCCGACCACATATACTAACCAGACCCTGCAAATCTGTTCGACTGTCTGCGAATAGCACAATATCGTCTGCATAAAACAACCCGGGGAGCTTTTGTTCTATCACTATACCTGCCTGTCTGTACGACAGCTTAAAACCAATATTGCTCATCTCCAATGCTTTCTCCATTCTCCTCATGTATAGCATGAATAATAGTGGGGACAACGGGCATCCCTGCCTCAACCCTTTACCTATATATATCGACGGCCTCCATTCTACCATTACTCGCCACACCTTCCCATTCCACACATACTGTATTTCCACTGTATATTTCCTTTAAGAGCTCTATACAGTCATCCCCTATACCAGCCTCTTTCATTATGTCCCATAAAATATTCTGATTCACATTGTCATACGCACCCTTAATATCCAAAAATGCCAAATGTAGAGGTCTGTTCTCTTTTCCGGCTATTTCTATACACTGCGTAAGCGCAAAAAGGTTATCATCTAATCTCCTGTCGACTCGAAATCCATTTTGGAGTTCGCCAAAAGTGCCATTAAGCTCTGTCCATATCTGCATTTTCAATTTAATTGCCTGCATCGCCAACCTGTAGAGTACTGATGTAATGGTCAGTGGTCTATAGGAGCGAATGCTATTTTTCTCTCCCTTGCCCTTATAAATGAACTTCATCCTACTTTGACGCCAACTGTCCGGTATTCGCCTGTCCTTTAACCTTTTTTTTTCAATTGCTTTTAAATACCCCGCCACGGTGGTCCGCCACGGTGGCTATGGTACTCGGCTGATGATCCGAGGGTCGCGGGATCGAATCCCGGCCGCGGCGGCTGCATTTCGATGGAGGCGAAATGTTGAGGCCCGTGTGCTGTGCGATGTCAGTGCACGTTAAAGAACCCCAGGTGGTCAAAATTTCCGGAGACCTCCACTACGGCGTCTCTCATAATCAGAGCTGGTTTTGGGACGTTAAACCCCACAAATCAATCAAATCAATTGCTTTTAAGAGGGCTTCTTTGCTGTTTCTTCCGAGCTCATTTATTACAGTAATGCTAACCCCATCTAATCCTGTGGCTGTTCGTTTGGGAATCATTTCCTCCGCCTTCTTCCAATTGAAATTTTCCAGAACTAGTTCTTCCACTTGGTCTCCCTTGCTACTGTTACACGTCGTAAAGGGAGCCTCGTCCTGCTTCTTAAAGGAATCGGCTGTTGCGTTTCGAATATAAGTCAATGCGTCATACCCCTCCAATTTATTTCCTTCTTCATCCACAATATGCCGTTGCATAGTTACAGTTTTCTTCCCCAGCGATTGCAGGTGGTTCCAGAAAAGCCTAGATGCGTCCTTCTTTTCGCGAATGTCCGATATCCAACGTTCACTTTGGCCTTTAATCTTGGCTTCAACTAAACTCTGTACCAGGGCTTTTTTCTCGAGATATGTTTCCCATTTTTGCTTGACCTCGTCTTGTGGCCTCTGCTCCTTTTTTGCCTGCCTATGTATTCGAGATGCTTCCCGTCGATTCTCAATTGCGTCCTGAATTTCCCTGTTCCACCATCGTTTTGGCTTTCGCTTTCCCCTCCAGCAACTCTTTTGTTTCTCTTTCGTAACTTCAGTCCTTATTAGATTAATAAGCTCATTATAATCCCACACTTTGCCTTTTGTTCTGCTCACTATGTCCTCGATTGTTGCGACTACGTTCCTAATTTGTTTTTCACTTAGAAAGGAGCTGCCCGACTTTAATTCGATGCTCTCTTTATGATCTACATATCCCATTCGCAAAGTTATGCGTTTATAGTCACTCCCCAAGCCGCTACTCCCTCCCTCATCTATGCTCATTTGTCTCAACTTTTCGTGAATTCCTTCTGTCATGAGGCAGTAATCGATTGTTGACTGCCTGCTTCCGACCTCCCATGTTACCTGCCCATCGCACTTAGGACTCATGTTAACTATATCGAGACTATGTTGTTCGCAGAGCTCTAGCATCAACTTCCCGTTATAATCTGTATATCCGTCGAGGTCATGCACATGAGCATTCATATCTCCTAAGAGGATTATTTCGGCCCCGTTACCAAATTTCTGAATATCCTTGCTTATGCAATTCACTAACTCCTGATTTTTCTCTTTGCAGTTATTTCCAGTCCACATGTAAACTACACCCAACATAGTTTTCTTCCCGCTTACCGTTCCAGATACCCAGAGGTGTTCTTCACATGTCGAAGTAATCCTACACCAGTTTGCTTCCCGATGAATTAGCATACCGATTCCCCCACCTTTTCTTTCAGATTTTGTCCTGTTGCACCCTTCCCACACATAATTTGCAATAATTGGTGGCTCTTCCGAGTCCCGAAGGTGCGTTTCTGTAACGGCGTACACCGCTATCTGTTCTCTGTTCAACTGTTCCTCTATTTCTAACCATTTTGTCGGTTTTCTGCCACCTTGCATATTTATGTAGCTTATTAAACCGCGCTGCACTTTCTTTCTCTCTTTCCCCTTTGCCCTTTTCCTTTGTTATCAATTCTGTGTTCCAAAGGGTCCCCCATAGATGTTTCTTCCCTTTCTACCGTGGACACCGGAGGGCTCGTGTGCCCCCTAAAAAAGCTACTGCGCGTCCTGCTAGGCGCCAGCCCACCTCATGCCCAACTTTACGGTCAAAGTGGATTCCATCTCTCTGGAAACCACCCCATCTGTGCACTTCTCTGTTTATGTCGACAACCTCGAAGCCTTTAGCTCGACTAACCCGCCAAATCGTTTCGTTGGCGGCGACAACTGCTCTTTGTAGGTTTAGGTCTTTCAAGGGTACCTCGGGGATTGTGCACACCACAATTTGCACCTGGGGGGACACTTCCCGCAACTCATCTACTCCTTTTGTTAACCTCTTCTCTATTTCTGGGGTCCTTCCGTTCAACACGTTGTTCAGCCCGCCAGCTATCACAACCAAACTGCGCCCCTGATCTCTACGAGTCAGACCCTTTTCGTAAAAGGGCGCCTCTAGCGCCGAACGCGCGAACTACAGCCCGCTGCCATGATAAGGGCACCCTAGCAGACGACGCGAGCCTCGGCGAATGTGAACGCGCGAGTGCGTGACATTTCAGCGCACCGCTGAATACTAAGTTGCTCCTGCTTGTTCTTGGGGTGCCTAATTGTTCGAGCCCGTTCTACGATAATCCAAACGGGCCACATTCCGACGTGCTAGCGTTGAGTATGCCGTGACGAGAACAGTGAAAAGGTTATAAGTTTAATTGGAAGCCAGAGGAGCTGTG
Source organism: Hyalomma asiaticum (assembly GCA_013339685.2). Taxonomy (NCBI): domain Eukaryota; kingdom Metazoa; phylum Arthropoda; class Arachnida; order Ixodida; family Ixodidae; genus Hyalomma; species Hyalomma asiaticum. Next base: position 193,284,287 of record CM023481.1, read on the forward strand.
TCGCACCTCACCAGGTTAGAAAAATGTGCGTGTACTCCCTTTCACTATAGTGTAATGGCCGTGAAGATGACTTTGTGATTAACGATATGTAAACTGATTCGTTAGGCTACAACCTTATAGATTACTGGCCAAGTTTATGTCCACAGACGACCGCTGTCACTCAAAGTGGTGTGGCACTTCAAGCCGATCTCTTCTAGAGCAAACTATGTCAACCGATTCTTGTCTCGTTGATTATTATAACGGGCGGGATGTCTGAAGCTTTCTGCACGTCACAATGTTTTTCACGACCTCTGATGTCGGCTGACAGTTTTTTTCTTACGGACAAGAATGAACTAAAGTCCCTGGTACGTCTCCGAGTTTTAAAAACCTGGTTGTAAACAAACGTTTCCGTACGATAAATGAGTAAGAACAGACGCTGATGGCCTCTCGTTCGTAAACGCGCTGCATGCATATAGGAAAGTTTCAGGTCCGTTCGATTTACCTGCACTGCCGGAACTAGTTCATGTGGTGCCGCACTCGGCCATTCGTTTTGGCAGTGCAAGATGGCGCCCTCTGAACTTAGCCGTTCGTTTTGAACGAGTGTAGATATCGTGCAGGGTTAGTTCAGACAGATCCCTGCACTACCTGCACTGACGTGAGAGCTAGTGCCGTTCGTGCAGAACCATTTGCAGCCGTGGCAGCAGACGACATACGCGTGTCAATCAGCGGCGTCCTGACGACATTGACGCCGATCATGAATGAAGACGGCAGCCGCGTCCGCCAAGACTTCCTCAAAGTACCTCGGAATTCTGTTGCGTTGTATCTTAGTTAGTTTGAGCGCCAGAACTGTTACAACATCGTCGAACTCTTCGTCATCGCTGTCGAGTCCATCAGTTCGACATTTGTTCGAACAATGGCTGCAGATGCCAGACCCAACACATCTCAAAAGCGTGCAGGCAAGGAACAGCAGATGGATCAACGCGAACAGGTGCGAAGTGCGGAACAGTAGCAAAAGGCTGGCACTACCTGCACGACGGCATTCGTTTTAGTCAGGTGCTAGTGTCGCGCTAGGCCTGCACTTGCTGAATTGGCGCTGCATGAGTGCAGCACCGACAGCACTTTCGTCTGAACTCCCTAGAACTAGTTCACGCCGTGCATGGTAAATCGAACGGACCTTTCATTGCGACAAGCTAAGGTTCCTTCTCTTTTTTCCAACATGCGGTGGATTGCGATGCGCGAGCCTGAAGGTACAGTAGGGCTTCCGGAACCAAGGATGACTGCAAATGTCAGAGGCAGAAAACAAAAACAAATAAAAGAAAAGGGTGCGTGCATTTTTTACGCGGTGACTGCAGCCATGAACAGTATCGTGACTAAAAGCACAGAATTTATCGGTGCATACAATTAAGGTTGACAATCGTGCCAGCAAAAGTGATTACGCAGTTATTTTCGCCAGATGCCCTTGCCGAGTTTGTCAGCCAAGACTTATTCAGCAATTCATTCTCACGTCGATTTTCTTTCTTACCTCTGGTCACGTTCTATAACCTTTTGCCAACAAGGCGGACACTAATCCACGCCGTTCGGAGGGGCCCGGGAAATGACTAACAAAAACAACCAAACTATGTTCCATGAATTTTATTGAAAAACACGTCTTTCCTGCTGCGGCACGCGAACGACGACCCTGTGCCGAAGGACGACCCTCGAAATAATAGAATGGTGCCTCCTCCGTTTTCCCTGCAGCAGCAAAAAATTAAAGAAGCATCCGTAAATGGTGCGAACACAAACGTCACTGCATATGCATAGCACCGCCAGCATGTTTATGTGCACGCGCACAACGGTAGCGACTCACCTTATTTACACGAAGCAGTACGAAAAGTTGATGTCGCGACGCAAATGTCGCCAAAATACGGCGAGCCCGTATTCTCGTCCCGGTGGTGCCAGGTGTTGATGGTGCACGCTGCCGCAGACGTTGACAACGCACACTTGCAGGTTTATCATCGTCCTGCGACCGAGCCATTCTGCCCGACAAGCCCGCTAATGGGCACATAATTCGCAACTCCAGAAAAAGTGGTTCATCTGGCAACATTGCTGAGAAAAACAAAGATCCGCGCTCCCGCTTAGCGCTGTACTAAAGTTTCTTGATTGCGGGTTCGAATCACGATGCTTCTTCGAATGCGAAAGGGTTCTTGCTGCCGAACACCTGTTATTAATCGGTCTAAAAGATTTGCGTGGAAATAATTGCGCTGTGCGTTCAAACGTCGCACTTGTTCGGAGACTCGCATCAGAGCCAGCGAGCCTGAAGTTGAAGAAGGCAGGTACGTATTCATGCGTAGCACGCCTCTCCGAAATATGCAAGCACTTGTGTGCGGCGTTGCTCCATTGAGTACAAATTTGGCACTTATAAACGTGTTAAAAGAGGGCAGTTCTATGCTCGGTGCCGGAAGACAAACTTAGAAGCGCGGTGAACAGGTCGAGGGCTGAAAAGAGCGCAATAAATCCTGAATTGTCACCAAACGAACTCGAAATGCAAACGCGCTACGTTAAACGATCACACATTACCTCCATAACCATCAAACAAATTACGAGGCGCAGCGCGCGCATGGGACGAAGGCGGCGAACGAAGGCAAGCGCTCGCTTTATATCTGCTTACTACAATGTATGCGGGCAAAAGTACGTCAGCAATAATGTTACCGCGGTTCAAGTTGAGCATAGGCACGCTCAGAAAACGTTACCAGATATACACATATAAACGATGTCGCTATTTTGTTCACGCGCTTGCCTAAACTAAACTACACTCCGGCTCTTCGAAAAGCGCACATGATAATAAACGCGCGCACACGCAATCTGTGTGCTCACTGGGGAGGAAGAAATCGTCCCCAGTGAAGTGCCTGGACCAAACTATTATCGTTCCCGTCGCCTTCTTGCCGATGCGCAAGTTCCTAATCCACGTTGCCCTGCGCGAAGCGTCGTCTGCTTCTTTAGGGAACCGATGAAACGACGTGTTGTTGCTTTTGCATCGCGATGACACGCACTGAGGCACGCAACAAAAGTCTTTTGATGAGGATTCTTTCTTTTTCGGGCTGCTTCGAGGCGGCATGGCGTCGATTAAGGAACTATAGAGCTGTTTTACAGCCCGCAGTAATGCGATACCATGCCGCGTTTCGAGGTCGACCTTGGATCGGCTGGTTCTAGGAGCGTCCGCTAGGTGGCGAGGATTTAGATGGAGGTGTACGTTTGGGCAGGTGTACGTTTGGGCACCACCTTACATGAAGCCTTGGGTTTTAGGGCGAACAACGGGAAGCTGAACATAGCCGCGATTGAAATAAGTAAGAGACGGTTTGAATACTGGTGGCAGAAAACGAGAACGGACAAAAATAATTATAGGGAGAAATATGGACTTTCTGCCATAAGGGGTAGGGAACTGGGCTATGAATTTCCGTTTTAGCTATAGTATGATCGGTTTGGTTGAAGTAGATTTAAAAGGCATGAGGACAATTTAAAGAGAGAGAGAGAAAAAAAAAAGAAAAGTTCTAAAATTTTCTTACGAGCCTGGTGACGCACATATCACCGCCCCGTTACAAAGGGGACGCTCATAGCATCCATGGATCCATCCATCGCGAATACCACTCACTGTAGAGGAGAAGCGCTTGGGAGGCACTAACACACTGCACGAAAAGCACGTTCGCAAACACAGACGCTGATATTTCGGCGGATCACACGAGAATCAGCTGCCACCACACTCAGGCCTTGCCCCCGCTCTCCAGTCATGCCTTAATGATGGCGCTCGCGAACCCAAAATGCCTTGCAAAACGAAACTGACGAAAAGCCCACCACCAGGTGCCGTATTTATGAAAAGGGTCTCGATTTATTGTTTGAAGCGAGATCCGGCTGCCTTAGAACACGTAGTTATAAAGCGAAATTCAGTAAAGAAGAAGAAAAATGCACATGCTGTGAGGAAGATAGGGAAACGACGGAGCATGTTCTGAATGAATGCGGAAATATCCACCCAGGTGTACGTTTGGGCACCACCCTACAGGAAGCCTTGGGTTTTAGGACGAACAACGGGAAGCTGAACATAGCCGCGATTGAAATAAGAGACGGTTAGAATACTGGTGGCAGAAAACTAGAGAGAACGGACAAAAATAATTATAGGAAAAAATATGGACTTTCTGCCATAACGGGCAGGGAACTGGGCTATGAATTTCCGTTTTTGCTTTAGTATGATCGATTTGATTGAAGTAAATTTAAAAGGCATGAGGAAAATTTAGAGAGAGAAAAAAAAAGTTCTACGAGCCTGGTGGCGCACATGTCACCGCCCCGTTACAAAGGGGACGCTCATAGCATCCATCCTATTATGTCGGCTACCCCTCTCTGTTCCCTAACCCACTTGGCTGTCTTCCTATTTTTTTAAAGTAACGCCTATCATTTTACAGTAGTTCTATCATTTCCGCTTGAGTAATAATGGTAAGTTTGCGTTCATGAGTCGGGAATGTCTCCCGTATGCGCGTCATCCCATGCTTATTCTACGGTGGATTTCTTTTACATTGGTGGGTTCTCCTGTTAGTAGCTGACAAGATATGTGTATTCTTGTATGACTTCTAATGTCTCGTTTTCAATCGTAAGGCCACGTTTTTTTCGCCGTGACACCTAGGATTACCTGTTTTCTGCATGTTCATCTTAAAGGGCCCATGACAGCTATTTTTTTGTTGGAGACTTTTATGTTCTAATGAGTAGAACAGTGTCTTGTAATCACGGCATGGAGTGGCAAATTCTCCAGCGCGAAGTTCTAATTAGTCACAGCATCGTTAATTTTGTTCAGTTTTAATGAAGCTTCGAAACGCGCGCCAAAAACTGCAAGAAAACTAGCGCCGCGGGGCTAGCGCGGCGGCTGTCGGAAGTGAGCGCATGCACTGATCATTGAGCTCAAGATTCGGTGACGTTGTGGAGAGCGCGAGCGCCAGACCAGCTCGCCACACTCGCTTTGCATCATAGGTGTGTACAATGTACGCTTGAGCGACCAACACGGACGAGGAAGCAGAAAAATACGGCTTTTGGCGAGGCCTCCGCGATCGGCTGCGAGAGCCGATCTTGGAGGCTACGCTCGGAGGCCATAGCGCGCCGCGCCCGTGTCTCTCTGTGACGTCACGATATCAACTTGCAAAAGTGAAACGTCACACACGGCCGCTGGATAAAAACGCACGTGGTGCGGCCTGCGACGTCGCCCGAAACCGGTGTGACGAGCCTAGTTCTCCGCGCCGACGCAGCGGCCGCCACTGCTACGGGACAAGTGCACGCGGGAGGAGCCGCTGGTTCTGCATGTTTCGCGCAGCGGCGCGCAGAGTTTGCATTTTGTTCACGCAAGAATGTGTATTGCTTTGCCAAAATAAGATCTCTACGCTGCCTGCAAGAACATAAATACTATACTACAACCAGGAGGTCGGTACAGGTTATTGGGCCGCTAATGGACTCGCACGAGCCCGAACCGCGCACTTTTGCCGCAGGTTTCGACACTCGACCACCGTCCAATCTAACTGCCAAGTTCTTATCGCTTGCTTGAATACTTGCTTCGCTTGATGCATTGTTTGCTCTTGAAAGAAAACCTGTATTATTATTCTTCAAATTTCCTTACAGGCCACTGAAGGGCATGAGTAAGGGGGCATTCATATATACAAAACAGAAAAATACACAAAGATTTAACAAATAAAAAATAAAGGGAGAATATAAAAGAAAGAAACAAGACAAATATTACAAGCAGTAGAACGTTATACAATTATAAAGCGCAACGAAATTAGGTTATCACGGAATGTTTCACGGTTAGCAATGGATACAATGAGATCCGGAAGACCGTTCCAATGAGCAGTGGCTATAGGTAGTGGTGATGAGTTAAATGCCTGTGTGCGACCATGAATTCGCATGAAACTACGCGCGTTGTGAATGCGTCGAGATGTGCGCAAATGAGCTAGTATGAAGCGGCAAATTGTGAAATTTGTTACTATAAATCTGCTTGTGAAGTACAATAGAGCAATGGCGCGGTGTTCTATAGTGGCTGAAATGCAAGATCTTCGTCTTGTTAGACGTTCCTACAAATGCGTGCATATGACTTACTGGATTGGCCAAATAATGTTCTTATATAGTGTTTTCGTTCCAGCTTTTTATAAATATGAGGCAGACATCTACAACTAAATGAGCATTCAGCCGCTTTGTAGACACGTGTTTGCATTTCTATGTAAGGACGGAACTAGTTCGGATTGGCTGATGAAAAAAAACAAACAAAAAAGGTCGACGAAGGCTGTGTCAGGCTCATTTCTTTATTTAGAAGTTAGAACATGTACATCCACGGAAAGGCGACTCGTCGAATCAAAGTCGCAGCACCTTCCGTGACAGAGGCTTGTAAGCGATTTTGAACCGCTCAACAGTTGCGTTCAGGTCTCCGGCCCTGTCTGCCGCAACAGTTTGCTCAGAAACACCTCACAGGTCTCCTCGGTGTGGATTTGTTCACCCCTGTCACACGCCAGTTCGCGGACATATCACACAATTTGGTAGAAGTGGTGATGCCAAGCGCACGAACTACTTCGGAACAGCCGTTGGAAGCAATAGCTTGCGCTTCGTGGACTTTAGTCACCATCAGGGAAGCGGACGTGAGTACACCAGCGACCTGTAATTTGGCTCGCACCCGCTTCCTTGTTCCAGTTATTCCCTGTCGAGAAATGCTTTTAGTCATATTTACGGCGATCTACGTCGCACGGAAACTCGTGGTACTGGATCTGAGGGTCATTCCTTGCGTTTGTGCTACACGGCGCAAGAGGATTCCCATGCTGGCGCCAAAATTTGCAGGTAGTAATTGGTCGAGTGGAATTCAAAGTAGTTTAGTGGAAGAACTAATTTCAATAATGCGATGTAGACTTCAGCGTGTGTAGTACACGTGGCCGGTGTTACACGCGACTTACATTCGGAAACTCATGACCCTCCGTCATGAATCACGTCCGGGTCACCAAATCTGTCGGAGCTAGTACGTGGGAGAACCGGCTCCGACAGCATCGGGTTTTCGAACTGCTTTATTTTTCCATGTCTGGGGCACGCACTGGCCGGCCCCGAGGAGCAATTTAAGTTGTAGTGCGACGCAGGAGGCCGCTAAAGTTATTTACATGACTCTCACAAACACTACGTTGGCGGAACTAGTCAACCAATGATTGTTCGATTACACGCGGACACCGCGAATAACCTGCCGAAGGCAGTGGCACAGCTTTTAAAATGGCAGCTGGGTAATAATTTTGTGATTTTGACAAACTGCGCCGCCATGTTGCCTAGCGGGTGGAGCCGTCTCCGATCTGGCAAACCTCTGGCTTCTGCAAACGCTCGTTTCTGCATGCTGTTGTGCCTCAAATTCCCCTGCCAGCATGTGCAGTTCCACCAGCGACCGACCCCACAGCGGGCATTCCCGGAAGGCGCTCGTGCGTCATCCGTCGACATCTTTCGGAAGCTACTCACCGGTCGCCGGTCGGCGAGAACAAAACAAGGGACGTTGAGAGGACCCCCCGGCATGACTGCAGGCACGGACCTGCACCGCACTCCAGCCGCTTCGTGGAAAAGCGCAAGGAGGAAGCGACCGAACGAGAGTAGAAAAGCTGGTGCATCGGGGTGCACCGGCGACTGCTCAGGAAGACCCGGCCGTGTCAAGAGCTCTTCACGGAGACACGGCCGTGGGTTATGTACAATATTGTATAAAGTCTTTTGTCAGTCTTCTTCGATCGGGCGTCTTTCCTGGCTCCTCACTCCAGCGCCTCTTCGAAGCGGTGGGGCTACCAAAGTCCCCGTACCCCATCCGCCCTTCGCAACAGTGGTGGCAGCGGTTGATGCCTACGACCCCGTGTCTTCCGCTAGGCCCCCACTTCATAACATTGGTGGCAGCGGGTGGGATACCAACGGACCCCGTATCTTCCGCAAGGCCCGCCCTTCTAACAGTGGTGGCAGCGGTTAGATGCCGTAGCGGACCCCGTGTCTTCCGCTAGGCCCCCCACTTCATAACTAGTGGTGGCAGCGGTGGGATCACCCGCTTCAGCTACCTTGTGTGGTGAGTGCTCGAAGCTTGCCATTCGTATTGCCAGACCTATAGCTCAACCCACGCTGTTGTAGAAATAGGGTTGGACGTTTTGTCTTGGGAACGTAACTTTGAGTCAGCCAAGGATCATCTGACTATCTTGTGTTTCCAGTTTTTAGACGAGGCGTGGTGCAGAGTCGAGATGGACAGTTCAGGTTCAGGACCTCCGTAGAAATTTGTAAGGAGCTAGGTATCGCGGTTGGCTCACAAAGCGGAACAGCAAATTCTCGCGCGGTTATGGAAGGCAAGAGGAGTAACGGTCGAAGAGGCCCAGGAAGCTCCTGGAAGCTGTCATAGGGCTAGGAAAAGCCGCAAGCAGAGGAGCGCGAAGAACGAAAGCGTATGAAAGTAAAGTGCGGAATTGTGGAAAGCCTGGGACAAAGCAAATTCAATCGTAGAATGGAAAGAAGTACGTTCCAAGATGCACGTAGTCAGGAATGGCGACTATAGATTCCAATCTTTTCTTTCCGCTTAGGAGCAGTTTGGTAGTAGGGTAGGGCTCGACCTCGCGGCTATGGTCCGATTGCCTTAGTGGGTGTGCTTCCTTTACACATCTATGAATTCTAGCTCGCCTCTCGGATGATTGATTAATTTTTAACAACTATGAAGTTGTGGCGGGAAGCCTTGTAAGCAAGGCGTTTGGTGTCTCCGCTAAGAATGAGACAAAGAAAGAGGTGCTTAAGATGGCTAGCGCCCTGTGTGTTGAGGCGCAAAATGAAGAATGCAGCAAGTTTTCTGCATGCGATTTAGAGGCCGACTTCGAAGGCCATGTAGAGGAGTCCAGCCACTTGTGTGCTGTAAGTCCGGCTGACTTCGAAAGCCGAGACGGTGATGGAAAGGTCGAGTTTATCGACAGTGAAGCCACTTTGGACATGGCTAGCGCTGTGATAAATGATGGTGTGGTACCTGTTGAGTACACACAGAATGAACAGAGCAGTACTTCTGCATCTAGATTAGAGGCCGACTTTGAAGGCCGAGACGCAAATGGAAAAGTCGAAATTATCGACAGTAAAGCTGGTGCATCGGGGTGCACCGGCGACTGCTCAGGAAGACCCGGCCGTGTCAAGAGCTCTTCACGGAGACACGGCCGTGGGTTATGTACAATATTGTATAAAGTCTTTTGTCAGTCTTCTTCGATCGGGCGTCTTTCCTGGCTCCTCACTCCAGCGCCTCTTCGAAGCGGTGGGGCTACCAAAGTCCCCGTACCCCATCCGCCCTTCGCAACAGTGGTGGCAGCGGTTGGATGCCTACGGACCCCGTGTCTTCCGCTAGGCCCCCCACTTCATAACATTGGTGGCAGCGGTGGGATACCAACGGACCCCGTATCTTCCGCAAGGCCCGCCCTTCATAACAGTGGTGGCAGCGGTTAGATGCCGACGGACCCCGTGTCTTCCGCTAGGCCCCCCACTTCATAACAGTGGTGGCAGCGGTGGGATCAACCAGCGTCAGCTACCTTGGTGTGGTGAGTGCTCGAAGCTTTCCATTCGTATTGCCAGACCTATAGCTAACCCACGCTGTTGTTAGAAATAGGGTTGGACGTTTTGTCTTGGGAACGCTAACTTTTGAGTCAGCCAAGGATCATCTGACTACTTGTTACAGTTTTTAGACGAGGCGTGGTGCAGAGTCGAGATGGACAAGTTCAAGGTTCAGGACCTCCTAGAAATTTGTAAGGAGCTAGGTATCGCGGTTGGCTCCACAAAGCGGAAACAGCAAATTCTCGCGCTTATGGAGGCAGAGGAGGTAACGGTCGAAGAGGCCCAGGAAGCTCGGGAAGCTGTGCAGGCTAGGAAAGCCGCAGCAGAGGAGCGCGAAGAAAGAAAGCGTAAGGAAAGTAAAGTGCGGATTGAAAGCATGGACAAAGAAATTCAGATCAGTAGATGGAAAGAAGTACGTTCCAAGATGCACGTATTCAGGAATGGCGAAGATATCCCAATCTTTTCTTTCCGCTTATGAGCAGGTTTGTGTAGAGGTAGGGCTCGACCGCGGCTATTGGTCGATTGCCCTTAGTGGGTGTGCTTCCTTTACACATCTCTGAATTCTAGCTCGCCTCTCGGATGATGAGTTTAACAACTATGAAGTTGTGCGGGAAGCCTTGTACAGGCGTTTTGGTGTCTCCGCTAAGAATGAGACAAAGAAAGCGGTGCTTAAGAGGCTAGCGCCCTGTGTGTTGAGGCGCAAAATGAAGAATGCAGCAAGTTTCTGCATGCGATTTAGAGGCCGACTTCGAAGGCCATGTAGAGGAGTCCAGCCACTTGTGTGCTGTAAGTCCGGCTGACTTCGAAAGCCGAGACGGTGATGGAAAGGTCGAGTTTATCGACAGTGAAGCCACTTTGGACATGGCTAGCGCTGTGATAAATGATGGTGTGGTACCTGTTGAGTACACACAGAATGAACAGAGCAGTACTTCTGCATCTAGATTAGAGGCCGACTTTGAAGGCCGAGACGCAAATGGAAAAGTCGAAATTATCGACAGTAAAGCCAGTGTTGAAATGGCTAGCGCCCTGTGTGTTGAGGCACAAAATGAGCAATGCATCACGTTTTACGCATGTGGTTTAGAGACCGACTTTGAAGGTCATGTAGAAGGGAGTCCGGCCGACTGCGAAGGTCGAGACAGTAATGAAAGAGTCGAACTTATCGACAGTACCGCTGATTTGGAAGCGGATAGCTTGGTGACTGTTGGTCACGGTGCTGTATCTGTGGAGTACCCACAGAGTGAGGAGAACAGTACTTTTACTGTATTTTCAGAGGCCGACGGCGAAGGCCAGCGAGAAGGGTCAATGCCCCATTATGAAGGAGTCCCACTAATCGATGTTAAATCAGTGGGCCAGCTGGATAGCTTAGACAGCGCCGAATCTGTCGTTCTAACAGAAGCACGAGGTGACCGTGATGATATGCTAGTGCAGCCGTATGGGGATTTACCTATGCAAATAGAGGGGCAAGTACAACCGTGTGCAGATGTTGAGACCCCGAACATTGCGAGCCGCTACGAGGGCAAAAGATTCCGTAGAAATCATCGGAAAGAGGGCCCGAAAAAGACGAGTATCGTCAAGCGAGAGAAAGCAGCTAAGCGTCATGACATCGTCAGCCGAGGCACTAAGCCCAGATTTAGGTGTAAGATCCCGGACAGATCTTCTAGGAAAAGTCCTAAGCACAGGCTGTTTCTAAGGTCAGAAATACGCGTGACGCGCGTCGTGAGCACCCAACGCGAGGCGTCCCACAGTTCTTTGATTCACATCCATTCCCGATTGTATCTCTGGCCTCATGCACACCACTGAGTTCCCAAATGTAAGCCCCGGTACCATTACCCCTTTCCACAGACCCCTAAGCACCTCGTACCTATTGTGTCCCCATAACGCTCTGTGCTTCATTATTCCTGCGTTCCTCTTTCCTTTGCTGCCAAGGCTTTTTCCTGTACCTTCATGTATCTATCACCCTCATTTACCCACACGCCAAGGTACTTGTATTCGCTTACTCTCGTATTTCTTGGCCCTGTATGGATACCGCCTGGTCGTTGGGATCATTGAATACCATCAATCCGCATTTTGTTACACTAAATCCTAGTCCTAGATCCTCGCCTTCCTTCCCGCATATATTCACCAGCCGTTGTATATCATCTCGACTGTCCGCGAATAAGACAATATCATCAGCATAAAATAAACCCGGAAGCATCTGCTCAATCATCACGCCACCCTGTTTGTGTGACAGATTAAAACCAATGTGGCTATCTCCTAGCGCTTTTTCCATTCTAGCGCTTTTTCCATTCTAAGTTGTCCCGTAGCAGTGGCGCCCCCTCCGAAAAAGCGGCGAAAACTGTCAACTTTCGCTTCACAGCTCGCTTTTTGTTCGCCGCGCGACGTAGCAGGCCGCACCTTGTGCGTTGCTAATCGAGCGGCCGTGCGTCACAGATGGCCCACAAACTACGTCACACTAGTGGCGATGTCGCGAAGTGCTGCAAGCTCGGATGAGCATTCCCGCTTACTTTGAAACCATATTAAAATTACTTAGCGGCGACGTTCGCCGCTAATACTTGGTCAAGATTGCCTTCGTATGCAGGAAAACAGTTAACGCAAGCATCTCGCGTTTGAAATTTTGGTGTCATGGGACCTTTAATCTACTTTAGCGCTTTCCCGGCTTAAAGGGCAACTCCGGCGATTTTTCAGTGACCATTGATCTCAATAAAATTTTCAATATATATTCTCCTTGGTATTGAAATAAAATATGCCAAGTCAGGCTGATGTAGGTCATTTAGTTTTCCCGTAAATGAATTTTAAAAATTCTTAGCGGATTCTCACGCGGGCCACCCTGTGTTTTGACGTCATCACCTCCGCGCTGCCTACCCGAGCCAGCGGGTATAGTATATTCTAGACACTATACAGCGGGCCTTCAAGGCAAAACAGTGCTACTTCAGCGCTCAAATCGTCGCTGTCAAGATCAGAAAAGCTCGATCGCATAACTCAATATATCGTCGGATGACCTCGCCACTGGCATTTCTTTTGCGCCAGTTCTATATTTCTGTTGATGGGAAGGTTGTGCTGTCATCGCACACGCTCCATGAAGCATCTACCCGTTTCGATTTCGGCTTGAAGACGACTTTCAGTTGCTTATTTAAAATTATTTGTGCGTTTCTGAGCAAACAGAACCACCCTGGTGGTTACAGGACTGTCAGTACAACTGGAAAACATTGATATCAGAACATGGTGAAAAAAAACTCCGGCGATTTTTTTATTGTCCACTGATCTCAATCGAAATTCCAGTATATGTTCTCCTCGGTACTGCAATAACTGATGCCAAGCCAGGTGGTTGTAAATCATTTAGTTTTCCTGAAAATGAATTTAAATTTTTTTAGCGGATTCCCATGCGAGTCGCCCTGCGTTTTTGACGTCATTACCTGTAACGCTGCCTACCCGAGCAGGCGGGCCGTCTAAAGAAAAACGGCGACACTTCAGCGCCCAGATCGTAGCTGTGAAGTTTAGAAAAGCTCAATACATCGTCATACTTTCATTTTTCCGGCACCAGCTTCATATTTCGGGGGAGGATGTGACGTCATCGCGTACGCTGCACGAAGCGTGTACCCTTTTCGGTTTCGGTTTTAACACACCGTTCATTCGGTTATTTAGAATTACCTGTGAGTTTCTGAGCAAATTGACTGCCCCTGGCTGCTTCAGGGCTATCAGTACTTCAGGGCTATCAGGACCGATAAATATCCCTTGTTTCCAGTGTAGCGGGTAATAACTATTCTAATCTAGACACGCTGGTCATCCGTTGTGTCTCTGTAAAGTGTCGTTTTTTTAGTTTTAATGTCGTGTCGAGGAAATCAATTTTACTAGAAGAGCGATGCATGAAAAATTTCATGCTAGGGTGAAATTTGTTGAAATGCTCAAAAAATGTGGTTAGTGCACTTTACACCATGTTCCCAAATAATAAAGATATCGCCTATATAACGAAGGTAGGTGCAAGGTTTCAGCGGCGACGATTCCAAAAGCTATGCTTCTAATTGCCCCATGAAGATATGTTGGCCTGGGTCGGCGCAAAAGGAGTTCCCATGCTGGCGCCAAAAAATTGCAGGTAGTAATTGGTCGAGTGGAATTCAAAGTAGTTTAGTGGAAGAACTAATTTCAATAATGCGATGTAGACTTCAGCCGTGTGTAGTACACGTGGCCGGTGTTACACGCGACTTACATTCGGAAACTCATGACCCTCCGTCATGAATCACGTCCGGGTCACCAAATCTGTCGGAGCTAGTACGTGGGAGAACCGGCTCCGACAGCATCGGGTTTCGAACTGCTTTATTTTTCCATGTCTGGGGCACTGCACTGTCCGGCCCCGTCAAAACGTCTTCATCGACAGCGCTGCACGAGGAGCAATTTAAGTTGTAGTGCGACGCAGGAGGGCCGCTAAAGTTATTTACATGACTCTCACAAACACTACGTTGGCGGAACTAGTCAACCAATGATTGTTAGATTACACGCGGACACCGCGAATAACCTGCCGAAGGCAGTGGCACAGCTTTTAAAATGGCAGCTGGGTAATAATTTTGTGATTTTGACAAACTGCGCCGCCATGTTGCCTAGCGGGTGGAGCCGTCTCCGATCTGGCAAACCTCTGGCTTCTGCAAACGCTCGTTTCTGCATGCCCAGTATGGGGGCGGCTGCTGTTTTCGTCGCTTTTTTTTTTTTTAGTTCTGGTGGGCTCACTGCATATAGGAAGTCAGCCAGTGCAACATCCTTACAAGTTTTGAGCCTGTGATGGTGGCTGATTTTTAACAGATGACGCATCAGTACCATATATTTACGGCGAAACTTTTCTGTTTGCAAAGCGCGCACATGTTTTCATACTATTTAGCCGAGCAGGAGCACCCTTCGGGGATACAATGACTTTTTTCTCGTGAGTTTCGTGCGTGGGCGCGAGGTGGCTGGTTTCGGCTAATCCGCTCGGGCGGCTTCTGATCTCTCTTTTTTTGTTGTTGTTCGTTTCCTTTTTTTTTTTCTTTTACTCAGTAACATTATTGACAGGCATAAAATAATGTTTGTGCCATGAGAAAGGAGCGGGAGAGGATGGGACGAAGGTGTATCCATACCACTGACCTCCACCCTCCACTAAAAAGGCTGGACGGCGCACCCCCTTCCTTCGCGGCGGGCGCGCGTGAAGCTACCGGAAGTTCTCCCGCATGTCCCGGAAGCCGGCGTCTGCTACGGTTCTCAAGCAAGAAAATGAAGTATTTTCGCGCTGCCGCTGTGCTTGTGATCGCACATTTCTGCGGTTTCACGTACTCGCGGTTTTTAGGGCAAGACAACATGGCACGAAGCAGCCACAAACACAAGGAAAGTTTAGCTGAATGCGCGTTTTAAGGCAAACATGTTATCCCACTAGGCTGACTGAATTGTGCTTTTCTGCTAGTGGCTTTCACGTTTATCATGATGTTGCGGCGTATTATCATGTTGCGATGCGATATTCTTTTTTTGCTTTACGAAATAGGCAGTGATCACATGTTTGGGATGACGTACTCGCACGACAGTGTATGCCGTTTCATATTTCTGTACCGTTGAGTTTTCAGAAACGCCACCCTAGAGTGCACATGGAAATGCAAGGCAAACATCGGAAAATCGTCGTGTACAGAGCAAAGGCGTCTGCAGTGGCGCACCGACGGGGGGGGGGGTTCGGGTGTTTTACCCCCCCCCGAGGCCGACTTAACCCCATCCCACTCCGTAACTGCTCCTATGTCCTAGAAGAATGTGGAGCTAATGTCTCTGCAAAACGCCGAAAAATGAATAAAAATAATCATCATTATTGATGTTACTATTATTTGGCATTTTATTTACTTTTTTTTTTGCACGCAACAACTGTGTAATCGCAATCCCGGCCCTTCGTGAAAAATTGAACCCCCCCCCCCCCCTGGCAGAGATCCTGGGTGCGCTACTGGGCGTCTGCATTTTCGGGGATATACCACGCAGTGAATATTTATTAGGCAGCAATCTTGAACGCAAAAGCGAAAAGTGGCAACACTCCTATGTCTGCAAAGCGACGAATGTATAGAGCTGCTCTTGAGCGATCACTGGGCATTGCTCACTGATCTCAGTTGAGATGACACTGGTAGTGTACATTATAAAGACGCAGTGTAACACACTAAGCTTTAAAGAACTTGCTTAGAACAATATACTATGAACTAAATCATTTAGAATACGCAAACAATGAGGTCTATTTTGTTGCGACCGAATAAGATATATCAACTTATGAGAGTGTTGACCAAAGTGGAATTGGCACTGCCAGTTGCTGAATTGGTGAAACAGCTAAATTGAAACCTGAGCACTTACAGGGTGTTTTTTTAGTTGCAACACATTTTGAAAATTAGAAAAACCTAAATAGCGGGAATGTCTTGTGTACCATTCGAGTATACGGAGTGGCGGCCTCTAGATACAGAACAATTTTCGCACTTGTATGCATAATTAGAGAAATTACGCTAATTAACTTCTTAATTATCAGTAATTGGTGGCTACAGAAAATGAGTACTTTGGAGCCCGTCCTCGACACTACCTATCCCAATGATCAAATTTTGAATGCATAGCTTGCACGTGACGTCACGACTGCCCCGCTGTCGGCGCGACTGCCCCGCTGTCGGCGCGACGGGCATGCTGGAGGACCATGGGGACCACTTCTTGGTTCGTTCCCTGCAGCGCCGTTCATACATTCGTTGATTCGACCGCGTTTTGGTTCGTTTTCTCTCAAATTTCTAGGCGCAATGTCGCCGCCGTCCCTTGCGGAAAGATTATCAGCCTGAGTTAATCGTATCGGCACGATGTTTATGTGAGCTAATGCGCGAACGTGCGACGATGCCGATCCCTATACACGAAGCTGCCGGACGCCGACGGGCACCAACGCTGTGTACTCGAAGTGACGCGCGGGGACATCGTCAACTACTGCGTTTTTCTCCGTACGGCTTTCATCTTGCGGCAACGACTGGCACGCACGCAGTGCCGATCGACTCCGCGACTGCCGCTGCACCAGCCTCGCCTTTCAGGAGGCACCGTCCTTTCAGCGCGCTGTTCTGCGCTGCATCAGTGTGCAGACGTCAGTGTCCCATCGATATTTGTGTCCTCCAAGATCTTACATGGAATGCCTACGAATGCAGTTTGTGCTATTCTTTTCGCCGTGTCCCATAAAAAAAAATCGTGACGAATGTCATACTTCCTAATGCGAAATGTGAGCGCAGCCGTCCGAGTGCGTCACCCACTGTTAACAGAAGCTCGATCGCGCTTTGAAGTACGATGAGCTTCCTTTTCGGCGGCGCGAACACATGGGTTCCCCTGACTCGTCGAAGGTTGTTTTTAGTTAGAATACTTCCACGGTAGCCCAGCCGGGCCAACACCACCGGCCTCGGCAAAAGTGCGTCGCGCGTGGCCTGAGGCGCGCGAGGCAGGACATCTCTCGCTGCGTTCGTTCGCGATCGGTTACGGCGGGAGCCGACGGACGATGCTCAAGGCAGGAACAGGCGCATAACTCTACTCGTAAAACATTTGTAGGCCCTCGTGCACACTTGGATGTATCAGCCTGTTCGGTGTCGCGATCGGCGCGCTTGATACGCGTCAGCCACAAACTGCGCTGCCTCGGGCTTTTAGATTCATCGTGCGGCCGCATTGACTGTGTACGTCTTTTGGCACGTGAAAAAGGTTTGTGTTCTTTCACACTCGTCTCGTCATTGCTCTCCTGCGATTCCAGAACTCAAATACTGCGGCTAACGAGAGCGAGTACAGAAACGCGTACGCGTCCGCACTTTCACTGCCGCGGCTGGTCCTCCACGATGGCGAAACGGTATCCCGCAGCGCCTGGTCGTGACGTAGGTGCAAGGCATGTATAGCGGAGTGCATGTCGGAGCTAAGCGAACAATTAGTTCCCCGTGGCAGGCTCCTTGACACCGAAACTGGACGGAAAAAGAGCGTCTGTGACGTCGATGTCACCGCCCCCACGGCTTTCGTCACTCTCCCGCGGCGCCCGACGCCGCAGATAACAAGGAGATATCGCAAGCTGCTTGCGTGGCCGAAGCGGCCGGAGCGGCGGTGACCAAGGGCGAGTGGCGAAAGCCGTGGGGGCGGCGACATCGACGCCCCCACGGCTTTCGCTCTCCCCCGACAGAATCTGGATGTGAAAAAGGGGTTCGCATTATCCGTGTCCGCGGGTCGCGAGCGAGACGCGGACGAAGCGAATCGGTGATGTGCGGTCACGTGACGCGCCGTCCGGCCAGGCAAATCCGGTTTTCGTCCTTCGTCTGGATGGTCCCTGTCTCTGTCGCACTCCGCACATCTGCTCGCGCACGCTCACACACACGCACAAGCACACATTCCCAGCACACTGTAACACCCCTCCCGCCCCAGTGAGCTGCCCGCCGGGGCTAGCAATTCATTTAAGTTCCGTAGAAGATCACTGGCTTCCTCGAGCGTGTTGAGCGTCGAAGATGTGGGCCAGCGACGTCCCCAGGCGAGGGTGCGAAATTCGGCACCATGGAAGACTGCTCCTCCTCTTGTATCGGAGGAACGAAGGCCGGCTGTTGGGGAGACAATACGAAAGGAGGCGGAGGCTCTACGTCGGCTTCACTGTCGCACTCGTTGGCTTCCCGCGCGATGGCACCTGTAGGCGATTCGCTCTTTGATGGCCTTCACGCTGCGGGCGTGCTGTTTGCTGCGTGCCGAGTATGGTCTCCATGTCGGTTGCAGAGATTCCCATTATCCAGCTGTACTTGAACGGACGAAGAGCTTGTCGGCTTTGTGACTGTAGAATGATTACTTGCGCCCTGGTTCGTGAATGTGTCGACCACTGATTTCTGACTGCGCGTTATCTAACAAGGCAGCTTGGGCCGCGCGCGCAGGAGCCTCGGAAGAAACGATACGACTTCTTTGGGGTTCGCTTCAAGACTGGTTTATTCAACAAAGACTAGAACGGGCGGTAGAATGGGGAAAGGGAAGATGGGGAGAAAGTTCAGAGGGGTGCTGCCGTCGTTGGCGGCGCCGGAGGGGTTCACAGGCGACGAGCTGGGCTTCGCGGGAGAAGGCAAAACGATGTCCTCGGGCGGTGGCCGGCAGCATCTTTTACAGAGGGTGCTTCCGCTTCTTTCGTCTGACGCCCGCCCGTTGGGGGTCTTCTTCGGACGTCTTCTTAAGTCCCAACATCCTCCCCGCAATGAGCACACGCTCATTCCTAATCGCCCTTTCAACTCAGGCTGCTTTGTCATCATGTCGTTGGTTGGAGAGTATTTGCAAGCGCGTATTCTGCCGTCTCTTCCTGGGAAAGTTTGCAGAACACGGGACAATCTTCAAATCTGGCGAGGAGCCCTATCGCCTCCGAGGAGAACAATATCCCCCTCACTGATGCTCCGTCCATTTCCTGGCCTTGTAACATGTACAGAACGAAGTTGCAGAAGGTATGCGTGTCGCCACCGCCGCCAGAAGGAGTCTACGAGGGCGGTGCGTTGTCTTTATCTTCGGATCTGCCCTTCTGCTGTCGATCTTTCTGCAATGACCTCTCGGAGAGGAGGCAACCTTGTCAGCCGCCAGCCGACAAGAAAATGTGCTGTTGTCAAAAGCATTGGCTCCCCCGCGTCCGACGAGACAAAAGCCAACGGCTTTGATGAAAGCTACTGCACCGTAGGCCTTCGGGCTCGCATAGCAAAATATGTGTAGCTCAGGTTTTCTATGGTGGTGCAAAGTAGCTGCAAGGAGGAACGGGCTGCACGTAGCGCCGAATGGAACTCTTGTCATTCGGTATTCTTTGACCGCAGGTAGTGCTTCGCCTCGCTTTGGCATACTCTCATACCACAGAAAACGAAGGGCGTCACGGTCGTTCTCAGCCAGTTCGATTTGTAGAAAGGCTTTCTCTATATCGAACATTCCGGCTACGTTGTGCACTCGGAATCTAATCAGGATGTCCGATAAACTTAGATTCAGGTTGGGTCCCGCGAAGAGAGCGTCGTTTAGAGACAGCTTTCCTGCAGCCTTGGAGGAGGCATCAAATACGACCCTCAACTTGGTTGTTTCGCTACCGGGCCGGACAACGCCTCTATGTGGCATGTTGTAAATGGGCCCCAGCGGGGACTCACCCAGTTTGTTGGCTTCCTCGGCGTGTCCGGCTTCAAGGTAGTTCCGGATTGCCTGGTCGTATTCGCGGATGGTCTCTTCATGGCTAAGCAATTTCGTTGTGAGCGATTGAAGCCTCCTCGATGCTGTGTTCTTGTTGTCCGTAAGCTGCGACGCGTTCTCCTTCCAGGGAAGACCCACCTCGTAGCGACCGTTCTTGCGGACGATGGTATCCTCGAAGGCCCCAAGAACGTTGTCGTCTTCGGCGGTAAGCTGTGTGTCGTCGACGATCCCAAGGTGCTCGAGCTCCCAGAATGAACGAAGTTGGCGAGAAATTTCACTTGCGGGTTCCGTTATTACGCCAACTCGCATCACTCCAACGCTGGTCACGTATGTTGCGGCGGACGACGCAGCATCCGTGCCTTGCAAGGTCCACCCAAACGCCGTCTCCACAGCCACGAGCTGCCCGTTGAGGCGCTTGACATTCCCGGTCACGATGTCCCAGTAGTAGTCAGCCCCAACAAGCAGGTCAACTCCAACGCCAGAATGGTAGCCGTAGGGTAGCGTGTCGGCAAGCTCGATGTCTTGCTCACGTGCGATGTTCTCAGCGCTGGCATCTGGTGGTGGTAGAAAGTCTCCGCCGATCTCGGGCATCTCCAGCGCTTCAATACGGACCCTCTTGTTGTTACGCCAGTTTCGCAGCCAGCATTCCACCCGTTGACAGCTTCTCTCTTGTACTGCTTCACGGCTTCCGAATGCGTAAATGGTCAGCCTCTCCGTTCCTATGACGCGGAGCATTAGGAGACGGGAAGCCTTCTCTCGTATGAATGTTCTTTGGCTGCCACCGTCGAGGAGCATTCTCACAAAAGCAGCCTTGTGTTGGCCTTCCGCATGCGCCCGTGCAGTCTGTAGAAGTACGCGCGGCCTTCCGCAAGTTTTTTCTATCTGTAGTGACGACTGCACGGTCACACCTGTCGGCACAACATCTTCGCCAGAAAGGGGTGGCGTTTGTCTTTGATTGAGTTCGCAGACACCCGTTGCGTGTCGTCCGGAACACTTAGTGCATTTTAACCACCGCGATGTTCGGCACTCTGAGGCGCGGTGCTTGCTTTTCGCACACCTGTAACAGCGTCCCTCCCTGGTCATCACTTCTCTTTTCTTGTCTATGGGCACGGGTGTAACGCAGTTCGCAGGTGTGTGCCCTTCTTCTTCACAAAATGAGCACTGCGCGTTGCCTTTGATAACTGTCAGAGCATACGCCGACGGGTGCTGAGGACGATGATTTCTTCTGATTGGTGGCTTCGGCTTGATAGCGGTGTCAGGCACTGGTCGTACTGCCCGCTCTGCTCTCTCCCTGCTTTCAACCTCTGTCTTCAGGAAATTGAGAAAATCCTGAAGCTCGTCTTCAGGGACGACTTCCGTTGTTGCCCTTTGCCTGTAGTAATTTAGGCAAAGCTCACTCGGAATGCTCTTCCGGAGGACGGTCAATAAAAGCACGCCGTAGGTGCTCGACGCCACACCCAGTGCCTCGAGGCTGCGAACGCCCGTCTGCAGTTCATCATAAAGTGTCCGAAGTCTTTCGGTGTCATGAAGATTGTGCACCGGGCGGACACCAAGCTGTCGCGACATGTGCTCCTCAATGATGACATCGTCCTTTCCGAATCTTTCCATGAGTTTTTTCACAGCAATGTCGTAATTCCGATCACTGAGTGGTAGCCCATCGATAGCAGCCGCTGCCTTTCCGGTGAGGTAGCTCGTCAGGTACTGGAATTTGTCAATGGGGTGCAGAGCCGAATTCTTGTGAATAGTCGACTCGAACTGGTTCCAGAATCTGTTCCACGAGCGCACATCTCCATTGAATTTAGGGATCTCCAGCTTCGGAAGCCTGGTCGTTATTGACGGTAGCTGAAGAGTCGTCGTTACTGCGTCGTGAACGGAACCTGGCCCTGTGACTTGACCCGCATTGACTACTGATGATGTACTTGACCGCGTTTCGCTCGAGGCTTCGCTCCTGAGGGCTCTTTTGATTTTTGTTTTCATGACAGAGATCTTTTGATTGAAAGCTACGCACTCGGTCAGTGCGGCGTCGAGTTCCTGTAACTCGATCTTCTTTTCGATGGCTTCGTTGACAGTTCGAAGCTCATCTGCCTGTTCGACAAGGTTATCAAGGCATTCTTCCAGCTCACCGATTGCTGCTGCTGGCACTTGAAGCAAGTCGCTGGCCGCCGCAATGATGCCGTCGATGGCTTGTCGGAGAGTTGTTTGTTTCTTTTGCAATCGCTCCATGGCTTTCGACGTCAGCAGGCGAAGTAATCCCGGGTTTCGGCACCAGAAAATGTAGAATGATTACTTGCGCCCTGGTTCGTGAATGTGTCGACCACTGACTTCTGACTGCGCGTTATCTAACAAGGCAGCTTGGGCCGCGCGCGCAGGAGCCTCGGAAGGAACGATACGACTTCTTTGGGGTTCGCTTCAAGACTGGTTTATTCAACAAAGACTAGAACGGGCGGTAGAATGGGGAAAGGGAAGATGGGGAGAAAGTTCAGAGGGGTGCCGCCGTCGTTGGCGGCGCCGGAGGGGTTCACAGGCGACGAGCTGGGCTTCGCGGGAGAAGGCAAAACGATGTCCTCGGGCGGTGGCCGGCAGCATCTTTTACAGAGGGTGCTTCCGCTTCTTTCGTCTGACGCCCGCCCGTTGGGGGGTCTTCTTCGGACGTCTTCTTAAGTCCCAACAGTGACAGTTCCAGCAAGCCAAGCAGGCCCCGGGCGAAAGTTTCGTGTGAAAACACGGTCCCCTGGCTGTGGCAGCGGATCTTTTCTTGCCGATGCGTCGCAAAGCAGCTTCTGCTTTAATTGCTTATATTGCACTTCCGTTCGCATGTTGGGGTGCAACCGATCCATGGGTGTCTGCAGCTGTCGACCCATAAGGAGCTCCGCTGGGGTAGAACCCGTGAGAGAGTGCCTTGTCGTCCTGTAAGCCAGAAGAATTCTGTCGATGTTTGTTTGAAAATCTCCCGGTGCCGCTTTCTTAAGCAATTGCTCTTGATGGTTTGCACGACGCGTTCCGCGGCGCCGTTAGATACCGGGTGATAAGGAGGAACCAGGATGCGACGAATGGCGCTCCGCGCCAAGAACTCGGCGTACTTATCACTCGTAAAAGCAGGCCCGTTGTCCGAAACAATCACATCAGGGATTCTGTGAGTGGAAAATATTTTCCGAAGGCATCGAATTGTTGCATCCGCTGATGGAGTATTAACGGGCACCACTTCTACCCACTTGGAATACGCGTCGACCACTACAAAAAAGCAATGGCCTTTGAAAGGGCCGCCAAAATCAACATGCAACCGTGACCACGGCTTCTTGGGAAATGGCCATGGAGTGGACTGCAATTTTTTCCCTATGCGTTGATTTTCTTGGGACGCTTTGCAATTGTTCACCTTTGATGCTACGGCATCATCGATGCCATCCCACCAGACATGGCTTCTTGCGATAGATTTCATTTTTTCAAGGCCAGGGTGGGTTTCATGCAGCAGGCTGAGCACGCTTGATTGTAGTGACGCCGGAATGACCACTCGTACTCCCCGAAGGACGCAGCCTTCATGGACACTGAATTCTGGGGTGTTCTTATGAAATGCGGACCATTCTTTCTGGCGGGGAAGTTGATCTCCGGTCACTAGTGCTCTATAGACGCGATAACACTGGATCGCGCGCAGTAGCCTTGCACTCTAAAAACAAAGGGAGTGCTGGGCACTTACTTTGGGGGAGTACTTCCGTGTCCCAAATTTAACTCCTTCTTTCAGAGTAGATCAACCCCATTGCAGGGTACCGGTACTCTCGCCAAGGGAGAGTAGTAGGACGCCTCCGAAGGGGATTCGAAGACTCTTTTGAAGAGAGCTCTACTACCCCACCAAGCGGGGTGCTAGTACTCCCAGAGGGAGTAGCAGAGACAAAAAAAAGAAAAAAACACCAATGCGTTTTTCGACCATGCTACAATTAGCAGGCATTTAACTACATCACACTGAACATAGAACATACAGGCTAACATGACACGAACGCACATACACGCCAATAACACAACCACAGCAAAGCACAAAGCCCACAACACACTCGCGATACACCGTCTTGCACTGAAGTCCCGTATATATAACCGCTATACTTGACCTGCTATGTAGCGCCAGTGGTAAGGTACTGTTCTGCGTAATTAAACAAAAAGCATGCACAGAACAGGTGTATATTTAGCGTTGGCTCATAGGTAGCCGCTCGCCACACAGATCTGTTAATCTAAACGCGCGGAACAATACAATGTCTTTTAGATTAACGCATTCCTATCATGAGCTGGCATTCCGTTTTACGGGCAAACGCGAGTTCGCAGTGCTGGTTCGCGATGTAAAATGCACCTGAGGAAGCGAGTACGAACATAACAGCGGCTGAATTTCATCAACGCCAGCGAAGAAAAGCGGCACCCGGGTGCTTCGCTACCACCCGCTTCATTCCGACGGCGTTCCCTTACGAGTCCGTCGAGCACGTCTGAACGACGAACAACCGCTGGCGATCACAAAATATGCACTCCTCGTTGTTCGTTATTCTGCACACAGATGAAATATAGTCTCTGCCATCAGAAGTGTTTAGGGTATTATGCTGTACTTACCAGACTTGCGAACGGGACGGATCGCAGTCACGGTATTTTCACCGTCGACGCGCTCATGGCCGTCATACGGCTCGACGCCGAAGTCGTAGCGAAGCCTTTTTCTTTACATGTATGAGTGATATCCAGTGAGTCGTCGGAGACCAGCCGTCGACGATCACAACAGCTTACTGTGTCGCTGAAAGTGTATTCCTCTTCGTTTCGCACACGCAAGCGAAGAATCCGAGGCGTGCAGGCTGGCGGGTTTCACATAGCACGGGTACGGTTGTTCGATCGGGGGAAAAACACAGGAGAGGCAGCTCGCTATGACTCCCGTCGGTTGAGGCTCGTAGTCGAGGGAGGCACCGTTCATTAAACGTACACTGCACGCGTTTGTACGCGAAAGCTTGTACGTGGAAGTCGTATACGACTTCCACGTACAAGCTTATAGGAAGGCCGCTGCTATAGTTCTATCGAAAAACACTTCACAAAGCGGCTGTTGTCTTCTTCAATCGTCCGCTCCCACCCCAGCCGCCATGTTTGCGGCTGCGAAAACGAGCATCACATGGGTGTGGCAGGAGTGAAATTGCATTTTACTCTCTCATGCCGCAAGAGGTATGGACATTTCACTCCATCCGACGTTTTGCTAGAGTAGAACGATGCCCTCAAGAGTATAGCTGGGTCGTTTCACTCCTGCGAAACCGGCTGCAGTTTTTAGGGTGTGGCCATTACTGCAGGTGACAATAGACTGGAGTATGAGCCTTCGAGCATAAAAATATCTGCCGGCTTTGGCACAACGAAGTTATCTGCCTGTAGCGGCAAGTGGCTAAGGGCGTCGCATTTCCAATGCTCGTTCCCGGTCGGTAGAAAAGCTTGTACTTGTATGCTGAAAGCGTGATTGCCCAGCCTATCATTCTCGGCGAGGATCTCTGTGGAATTGGAGTCTCCTGTCCAAGAAGGCCCAACAAAGGCTTGTGATCGGTGACCACTTCAAATTCTTGTCCCCACAAGTATACTGATGATATTTGGAAATTCCGAAGAGCAAGGCGAGTGCTTCCTTATCCAGCTGGCTATAGTTTTTCTCTGCTGGAAGAAGACTTCGTGATGCAAACGCAATGGGGTGCTCGCCTGTTTCAAATCGCTGCGCTAGAACAGCTCCTAGCCCATATGGTGACGCATCACAACTGAGAATCAGTGGTTTGGACGGGTCGAAATGTTTCAAAACAGGGGCACATGTAAGCAGTTCCTTGCTTTTCTGAAAAGCCTCTTCCTCGAGCTTACCCCATTTCCAGGTAGCTTCCTTCGCCAGGAGGAGGTAGAGAGGTCGAAGCACTGTCGCCAAGTTCGGCAGGAAACGCCTATAGAAGTTAATTAGGCCCAAGTAGCTTTGAAGCTGCTTCACGTCCTTGGGACTTGGAGCATCGCTCACTGCTTCCACTTTCTTATCTAAGTCCCCCGGCGTCGATGACGTGACCCAAATACTCAACTTCTTTTGCGAGAAAGGAACATTTCTCGAGTTTTAGTTTGAGTCCTGCGTCCTTGAGACGTTGTAGAACACGCTGGACGTTTTTGCCGTGATCATCATCTTTTCGACCGGAAGGATGTCATCGAAGTGCACGGCGACGTGATGCATGTCCCTCAACAAGTTCTCCATTTCTCTTTGGAATATTGCTGGAGCAGACGATACCCCGAAAGGTAGTCGGGTGTATTGAAACAAGCCCTGTTGGGTGCTGATCGTGACCAGCTTCTGAGACTCGACCTCTAGCTCCACTCGCTGGTAGGCATCTTTCAGGTCTAGCCTAGCGAATTTTTGGCCACCGGATAGTTTAGCCCAGCGGTCTTCAACTCTTGGAACGGGGTACTTTTCTAGTACCGTGTTTGGGTTAATTGTGACCTTAAAATCACCGCAAATGCGCACGCGGCCGTCTTGCTTTAGCACTGGAACAATTAGAGCTGCCCAATCAGATGTTCTCACTGGCGTTATTACGCCTTCCCTTTGCATTCTTTGCAACTCTTCTGACACTTTATCTTGGAGTGCAAATGGGACTGCGCGGGGCTTGAAAAATTTGGGAGTAGCACCTTCCTTGAGGAATAATTTCGCTTTCACCCCTTTGAACTTCCCGAGTCCTTCGGAGAAAACGTCCTCATACTCGCGCAGAATCTCTGCGAAGTTATAGCTGGAGTCAACACTCCTGATGTCAGAAAAATCCAGATCAAGAGCACTTATCCAATCTCTTCCGAGCAGTGTCGGACATTTCTCTGGTGCAACGAATAAAGGCAAGGTGGCCTCTGTCTTCCCAAAAAGGACTGGGACCATCACTTTCCCTCGCACGTACCAGTACTCCTATTGCCTTCAACGGCAGTAAAACATGAAAAGTTTGCGTCCTTGTAATAAGTTGTCTCTTTTCATTGTGTAATTACAACTACGTATTAATTGATCAGCGAGTATATTTGCTATGTACGAACCGGCGAGCATACGGAATGAATGGCCAAATTACTTTCATGTTCACAAGGAAACAGCAGAGTGCGAGAGGCGGTCTTGTAAAGCAAATCGAACGCATGAAATAAAAGAAAGTAAATGAAGAGCGCAAAGCGTTAGCATTACAAGCCGTTTATAACTGCTTCGTTCTCTTGGTTATGTACGCCTTCTCATGCTCATTCTATTTTGCAGCAAGTTTACGCTCGTCATGCCACACTTAAATAAATTAAAATGCCCCCGCTCACGATGAAGTACAACCACAATGCATGCCTGAAACAGCCACTAAGTGCGGACTGTTGCGGTAACAAATCTGCAGGCATGGATGGAAATATACAAAATTCCCGTATTTGCAGCACAAACGCGTTCTCTGTGCGGTGAGTCACTGGAGTATTATATTGCAGTGACGTAGTATTTTATAGGAGCTAAATTAACGCAATGTTGGCTAATAGCAGCCAAAATATCAAGCGCGTAGCGGACGCCCGCCGCTTTGGCGCAGCTTCTACAGCGGAGAAAGCTCACGGGTCCTAAAGTTACTGTATATGCTCCCTACGGGAGCAGAGTTGCGCATAGGTCCGCCATCTTGCCCGTCCATTCGCGTTAAGCAGGAAAGCCGCTCCTCTCGAATTTATAGACCTATAGTGTACATTCTAGTACACTATATATAGACCTATTCCACCGGCCCACGTCACGAAGATGCGGTGGCGCTGTCGTCGGGAGTTTTGGTTTCGCATGGTAGGCATCCGCCGGCGCGCCTACCATAGCAGCCGCAGCGTTTTCGCTGGTGCGGGCGCTTCTCACCGCCGTGCAATGAAGAAAAAAGTGTTCACCAATGCCCTGCGCCGTGGGTTGGTTGCTCAGCAACGCACAAGATATGTGCGATAGGTTTTTATCGGTTTCCTGCTTATGTCTGTCTTAAGGAAAGGGACGAACCTGTAATGCCGGCTCATCGGTTATGCGCCAAACATTTTCGACAGGACTAAGCACATGTGTAATTATTTAGCATTAGTGCGGCTTGTTTCACTTGAGAGAAATAGCATTGTCACAAGTTTGTCAAGTGTAATGCTCGACAACAAGTTTCTTGGCATAAACAAAGTGCGGACACAGAGCGATGACGCTTGCCGCAAATCGCGCACAACATTAGCTTAGCTCGATGTCAGAAGTAATCGCGGTCGCCGTGTATTATTGAAGTGTGGAAGTTATAGATACGCCATACGAATTTCATTCACTCAAGTGAAACAAATATATAAGAGCTTAATTCACGTAGCCGTGAGGGAAAGGCCGATTACAGCGATGCTTTTGCAAATCGCTTGGGCCTGCAATGGCATACACACGAGGAGTGTCTTTGGCAATGCTGTAGTGGTTGTGATGGGCTTTACCTTATTTTTCGATTGTCAGACTGCGCGAATGAACTACACGCTTGAAATTTGCCGCGTCGTTACAGGACTTCACGCCTTCACGATCGGAACTGAGCGTATGGGCAGAGCCGCAAGCCGCGGGTATGCGCCTTGCTGGCGGTTATTTGAGAGCCTTGTCCTTGGCACGTTATTGCTTTTTGTGTGTGTGTGCGTTATCACAGCCGTATTTACATAGGTGATAGCGTTAATATCGCATGCTTGAGTACCTATTCGGTTACATTTGTTTCTGCGCAAGGATTTTGTGTAGGGATTGCTTTAGTCCGAAACAGTATTTTGAGCTGAGGCATTTTCAAGTCATACTTAAACAAGTCTGGCTGTTGCGAGTGGTTCCTCCTTGCGCTAGTCAGCGAATTAAAGCATACGCATGAAGCGATGCCGACATGATAGCTCGCGATCATTCGCATCATATGGCAAGGTGTTTGTCCTTTCAATCAGTTTCTCACATCTTGCATAGCTGGGCGTCGGCGCATTCTTTTCTACATTCATTGAATGCTTCCTACAGAGCTAACGCAACTTCATCTCACGCGGCTGCCCCTCGCAAACTGTTGTAAACACGCCGTCGGCGCTCCGACGCCCCGTGCTCGGAGGCAGCTTTCGCACACGCTTCGCCGGCGGCGGTGGCGCGACCGTGCAGGGCCGCGGCAAGCGGTGGGCGGGGCCTCCGCGCCGCGACGTCGATACAAGCCCTAGTTATATCGCCGGTGCCTACCACTGTTTACCAACATGGAATAGGCGGTTCAGCAGAGGCGTGCGCTTTCTCGCTCGTTCATTCCGCGTCGCTGGCCGAAAGACTTTCGCTTCAAAAAAATGAAAAAGAAAGTTGATTCGAACAAACAATCAATTTACCAATTTAGACATAAGTGGTTATAAACTGTTCGATGGCCCTCACTATCGGCAGAAGCGTTCTTTTTTTTTTGTAAATATCAAATGAAAACACTGTTCTGGACAAAATGTATAAGCTGAACAAATCTCTCGTTTCACGTCGTACTTGACGCAAGGCTTTAAAGGAGTACTGCCACGAAAATTTTCAGTTGGCGTTTTTTTGCATGAAATGAAAGGCCAAGACCTCCAGAGCCCAGAAAACGTACTGGTAAGCGTGAGAGCGCCATGAAAATTTATTTACAGCATGCTTTGAAAAGCCGGTTTCGGTTTCTACTGTAGCCTGACGTCACGGCACAGTATGTGCATAGTAATGAGCCCTCGTGACGTGTTCCCGCAAAAAATGGTGACGTTTTCGCCTAGTGGTCTCTCGCGCACAGCGTCTGCAGCAAGTGCGAGGTCAACAATGTACAAAATTTTGTGTAGTGACTCCGCGACGACAGCAAATACTTCGGCACAGTGCAAGATGCAACGTACGGCACGTACGGTAGGTGTCGGCATGGCTCCGAAGCCTGCGATAAGCTAAGGTGGCCTCCGAGACCTCCGCGACATTTCAGGGGCAAAATGTCGGCACCATAGAGAGCTTTCCTTCCGATTATATGCGGTCACACACGACGATAGAAGGTAATTCGACTTCGCTCGCTCGCTTCACGGGCACTGTCAACTACGGCGACTGAACGGCGAGAGCACACGACCGAGAGTGACGCACAAGCGGCCATTTTGCATGTTTTTGTGCCTGACGTCATCACAACTTGCCATACTGCTGCGTGAAGTCACCAAAATTTGTACTGTAGCCTGACGTCACACTAGTGTCGATGTCAGTAGGCACGCCATATGAATACCGACTTTGACGTCAAATTAAAATATCTTATCAGCATTTCCTGAGCTTAACATTTGCTCAGAGCTGTCTACGCATGTAGGAGAATTGTATAGTAGAGTAAACTCAGCTTGGAAATTTGGTGTCAGTACTCCTTTAAAGGAGTACTGACACGAATTTTTTACATCCTCGTATTATTGCTTTAAATGAAAGCATCAGCATGTAGAACCCCAAAAAGAGCATCATGGTGCCTCGCAAGGCAATGAATATATTTTTAATACAGCTTCCTTAAAAGCCCACTTTCGGTTTCGATTTCGAGGGGGCGGTTTTCTAGTGACGTATCAACATAGTCGGATGACGTCTGAGTCACGTAGGGACAGCAATTCGTGATAGCGTCGCTGCAACTCTGTCGTCTGTGGTCAATTACACGTGGAGCACGCAAACAACGACGATTTGACGATCGTCCAGTGATTCTGACAGCGATTTCTGCTATCTTTAGTAGGCTGTGCTCATACGTCATCGTGGTGTCCATTGCGCTGGGGCTGGCTTGCAGTGCTGGGCGACGAAAACTTTAAAACCAAACTAAAATATCTTGTGCGTGTTTCTTGGCTTCCTTGTTTGGAAGGCGTTAACAATACACGGCTAGGAAACGAAAAATGCACATTTTGAGCCGCCGCAAAATCGTGTCAGTACTCCTTTAAAATACAAAATAGGTACATTGAAAAACGATGAGCGCAGATAACACAAGTAAAAAAGATTACCTTCACGGCGAAACTTCGCAGATCCATATAGGTATATATCCGGCGTAATGGACACTGGATACGGCTTACAAAATTTTATGCTGCGTAGCAGTCTGTGCTGGTTTTATACAAAGTGAATCCTTATGCATATTCAAACGCGCACGTTTTTGTTCTTTAATTGCGGTGCTATTTTTGTCACCGGCTAGCCAGTTGTTACCGAGCGGGCGTGACGTCCTACTTATCCTGAACGTTTACGATTTCACTATCACAAAAATATTACAAATGAGAGTTATAATTGCTCCATATAAACATATCTTATGCGAGGCGTATGTAGGGATGTGCATTCTAAAACGTACTGCTAAGCTGAAATAAATATTGGGTCGCATCGAGCTGCCGACATAACCCTCTGTGCCGATTTCGACGACCGACCACGACGATTTAATCATTTTGCTTCGAGTGGCACTTCCTTTTTTTTTTTAGCACACGTTTGAGAAAACAGAGTTTCCAGCAAAATTAAACCACACATCACGCTGCCACAGCCAACGTTATTAGATCA
This sequence comes from Hyalomma asiaticum, assembly GCA_013339685.2. Lineage (NCBI taxonomy): Eukaryota > Metazoa > Arthropoda > Arachnida > Ixodida > Ixodidae > Hyalomma > Hyalomma asiaticum. Next base: position 193,315,431 of record CM023481.1, read on the forward strand.
CAGCTGAGCCAAATGAGCTATACCTGAACGTCGAAACATGGCCTCCAGATCGGCAGCTGCCGTCGTCGATTGCCGAGGCCACGGTCGAACAATGGACAGCGGTGGAGCGGCGGAAGGTAGCGGCGTGGTAGCGGCCATGGTGGCGTGGCGGGCGTCAGCGCACGCGCTGCCGTGAAGTTGGCTTTCCCTAAAAAGGACGCATTTTGCGCACGTGAGCGCTCTAGGCGAATGGGGGGCGCGAGCGGCGAGTTCTGTCAGAGACGCAACTCTGTTCCCCAAGGGCAACATATACAGTAACATCTAGTTTCTGCCACCTCCCTGCAGGAATCCCAGTCTACCACACTCGACAGAGCCGGCGAAGGCGGCCAGCTCTGCCTGTATGTAAACCAGGGAGAATTGGGTGGTGGTCGCTACCCCAGTAGTCAGGTTCACACGACCATTCGAGAGATTGGTGTTACATTCGAGACATTCGTGTTACCTAGCCACGAGCATAAGTCCCGTAAATGCGGTGGCGCACGAGCGTTGTCACGTCGACGCGTAGGCACTGACACATCATTCAGAAGCGCAAAGTTTGCGTCGGTAAATGCATCTAGCACACACGTGCCGCGCGCGCTAGAATAAGCGTAACCCCATATTGTATGAGGCGCGTTGAAATCTCCTGGTATGCCATAATAGGGCATCCAGGATGCTGCCGCCGTAAATGCGCCAACTAGCCGAGAGACATCCGAGCCGCATGACCGCTGCAGGGACGGGGTTAGTACGAGACAACGAATAAGAGAACTGCCTTTCGCAGCAGCAGACGCCCCTCAGCTTCCACGCGGCTCCTGTGACTTGATGGATGTCATGAGCGTCCCCTTTGACGGAGTGGTAGCACGTGGGCCACCAAGCTCTACCTTTATTCTTTCCTCTCCAAAGGCTTGTTTTCCTAAATTGCACACATTTCCCCCATAATTTATCTGCACCTACCTATTTTAGCTTTTATCGTTCCGCTGTGAGGTAACAATGTTATTCGAACTATCTTGCGTTTCTATGTACCGCCACCAATATTCTAAGTGCCCAGCTGTATTATTTCTATCGCCGACATGCTCAGCTTTCCTGTGCTACCCCTGAAACATTGTACCCCCCACATACACAATTCGGTGGATACCTGTATACCTACATTCAACCAAAACATGCTCTGTTCTTTCCATATAGCTTTTCCATTGAGCACGTATGTATCCCCTTCTTCGGTCCAGCGCAGCAGAGGCGCGCTGCTGCAGATTCCCGCAAAAGCCTCTCGAGGATGGTGGAGCTTTGGCTACTCTCCCTGCATTTTTCAGGTCGTCCGTAGGCTTAGCGTAGGCGGCGTAGGCTCACCATTTGGCCAGCGCTGGTTCTCCATTGCCCATCTCGCTTCGCTAGGCGACAGGCGCGAGGAATTCTGTGGCCGCCTTGTTGCTCGCTTTCTGGGTCAAATGACAGGCTCCTCCTATGGTCGCACGGACCATTTCAGAAATCAGTATAAACCGTTTTCCGACGGAGCTCAAATGGAAACTGCAGTGGATAGTAAAAATTACGCGACACATCTATCAGCACATACAAAGTTATATGCAGTGCAAGTATAATGACATATGTATTGTATATGTTGTTCTGCCCCGCCAAGGTGGTCTAGTGGTTATGGCACTCGGCTGCAGATCCGCAGGTCGCGGGATCGAATCCCGGCCGCGGCAGCTGCATTTCGATGGAGGCGAAATGTTGAGGCCCGTGTGCTGTGCGATGTCAGTGCACGTTAAAGAACCCTGCAGGAGGTCGAAATTTCCGGAGACCTCCACTACGGCGTCTCTCATAATCAGAGCTGGTTTTGGGACGTTAAACACCACAAATCAATCATGTATATGTTGTTTTCCGGCCGTATAGACTTGTGTATAGACTGGCGGAATTGTTTATACCGCTCAGTGGAGTAGGCAGGCATAGGCTGACTGAATTGAAGCCCCCCCCCCCCCCAAAGAAAATAATAAAATACAATAAATTTTTAAAATTTCAAACGGCGCCCCGTTGCCTATGCTGGCCTGTCACTCTCCGCTCCGAGCCGACCACCTCCTGGTGCCTTCAGCGTTACGTCCGGAGGTTCTGGAAGCACTTACACGTACGACGACCCGACAGCCGGACCCTCGGTCTTTCCCGCGCACTATCAAGAATACAAGAGATGTACTATTGGCCTCGCCTCACTGCCGACGTCGCCCATTACGTAAGGACATGCAGACACTATCAGCGACACAAGACGCCGACAAATAGGCCAGCCGGACTTCTGCAACCCATCGAACCACCTCGACGGCCGTTCCAGCAAATCGGCATGGACTTACTGGGGCCGTTCCCGACGTCGACTTCCGGCAAAAAATGGATCGTCGTAGCGACTGACTACCTGATCACTAGCTATGCCGAAACAAGGGCCCTGCCCAAGCAGGGGCGTAGCCAGGGGAGGGGGGGCTTATGGTGTTTCAGCGCCCCCCCCCCCGAAATTTTTCGTGCTCTCATACACCACCGACCAGGGGCGTCACCCGAGGTGTGGGATTTATTAGGCTTCAGCCTCCTCGCCACCCCCCTGTAAAGGTCGTCGGAAATAACAGACGGAAATTACGGTAGTCCGAGATGGTCGAGTATGCGCGGGAGAAGGTGCACAGTCACGTGGTGGACATGCGGGGCAGGAGACGACCATTGTTGGAATTCGTTGTACAGCTGGGAACAGGCTAGCTGGTAACTGGGAACCGGTTTGGCAGCCCCAGGGAAACGAGTAGTTCAGGCAGCATGTCCAGGAATGTTCCTTTCGGTGTGCTAGCTGCTATGCGGGGTCTGTCTGATGCCCGTATGTTGCTAGGGGTTTGGCATCGTCTTAGACATGCGGTGTTCTGTTTGTGTAAAAGATTGTGATTTGCTGTCAGGGTTTCAGGGGCGGAGCAACCGGTGTTTATAAGGTGGCCCCTCGTCCCTGTCAGTGGGTGGTTGGAAGCGAGGTCGGAAGGCTGAAGGTGGCCAGGAGGTTGGAAGGCTGAAGGTTGGTAAGGACGGAGCGGATAGTGCTAGAGAGGACATCTAGCACGAGTCTGGGTGGTGGTTCTGGTCGCAGGAGCAGTGCTATGCACTGGGGTCGGCTCTGCTAAATGGAAGCGATCGTTCCACCAAGGTCCTACCAACCGAAGCTAGGGAGCGGATAGTGCTAGAGAGGACATCTAGTACGAGTCCGGGTGATGGTTCTAGTCGCAGGAGCGGTGCTATGCACTGGTCGGCTCTGCCGAATGGAAGCGATGGTTCCACCCATAGGCGGAGACTTTTTCATTTTCCGGAGGGGGCGGGGGCGCCGTGATCTTCGCTGCGGTCTTCTGTCCTCATTCTCCAACTACCCTTTCTCGTCCTTCTTTCCCTAATTTTCCTCCTCACCCTCTCCAATATTTTTCAAAAACGCGGGGGAGCCAGGCAATCTTAATTTTTTTTTTCTGATGATGAAAACTGGCAAACTGCCACACAGCCGAACTGGAGGAGCGATGCGGGCGCATTTGCGCGCGTCGCTTCCCCAGTCCGGCCGCGAACGCATCAACATCGCTGTAAATTCACATCTGACATTACTTTTTCCAAGAAATATTTATTTTACGATAAATGGGGCAATGTATTCCCAAATGACACAGAAAGCACAAGAGAAGAAACAACGTCACAGCAAGTCACTTGCGTGCAAATAATTTTCAACTTTATACGATTATTTGCACTTCACATTTGTTACTCACATTATCAATCAATCATGACCCAGTGAATTAAACACCAGTTAAAGGAGTACTGACACAAAATCGAGATAACTTGCGGGATAGATTCGTGTCGACACACACGCATCATCTACAAAATATCAACGGCTGATATAGCTTAGAACATATTTAATATCAATTTTAACGTGCGTGTTGCGCCACTGCATGCGAAACGCGCTTTTTTGTTTCATGTAAACAACCAGTCACCAGTTGCGTTACGAGTTTGTGTTGCTATCATGATTCTTGGGAGAGCGCTCATCCTAGCAGACCTTTCCGACGGAAAGAGGGGGCAGAATTGCACCGGAGTACAAACTGACGTCCTCGCCTCGGCAGCGCATTGTTGAGGGATCACGCATGTCTGAAACTTCCCAGAGAGCATTACAGCAGCACCCGGAGCCTTCACTCAAAAGAGTTGTCCGCGTTGTGCTCATGTGAACGCGGTTTTGTGTGCACATGTAGTCAGCTATGTTTACATGAATACCATCCGTGGTGCAGCCTCACTCATCGCTCTTTCAAACGGAAAATGCGTCTGGGCTCCACAAAACCGTACACAAAATATTAATAATCGCGCGCTCGAGCCCTCGAGGTTCACAGCCGGAGTAAGTGGGTCATTAAGTACTTATTGCAAAAGAAAAAAACCAAGATGCAGAATTTTTGTGTCAGTACTCATACAACGTATCAACCTAATTAAAAAATGATTTACAAGACACCGGCTGCCAAAAGAAAGATTCCCCGGGCTAGTGTACGAGGTTCCGTGCGCCGATTGCCACGCCACTAACATCGGTGAGACAAACTTTCCGGAAAGGATACGAAACACAAAAATGACGTACGCAGCTTCAGCGCTACGCGGAACGCGCTCGCAGAACACAGCGAAAAGAAAGACCATCACATCAACTTCGACGACGCCCGCGTCGTCGACACGGGAGGTAACCGCACCAAAAGGCAGTTCTTAGAGCCGTGGCGCGTCCAAACAACACCTGGAAATATCAACGGCTCAACTGGGACCCTGCCGGAACCAATGGAGAAAACAACACCGACGCAAGAAAGGCGGGAGTAATGACGGTGGAGAGAGGGACAATAACTAAGAAAAGTCGCTAGCTTCGGAGCCGGCCGGACAGTCACCCCATGATGAAGAGACCGAATGGGCCTCGAAACGTTGGGCCAGTTTTTTAATTTCAATATTAAAAGCTTAGATTATGAAAAGGGGCTATAGAGTTTGTTTTTTTCGTATAGGCCAATTATTGCACTTCCGCCGCCGCTGTAGCGAACCGCTTTAACAAGAGGCCTCCCTTGGCGCCGCCATTATCCCCTTAAAAGGCGTAACCCCCCCCCCCCCCCCAAAAAAAAAATCCGCTGTCGAGGCTGTGCAGTTGGCCTTTGTACTCCCGTGGTACAGTCCCGAAAGGAGGTGTTTCTTCTTTCATCGCCGGTCATTCACACGCCAGGCACGTGGATCGGCCAGTGTGGCCTCACCGCAAGCTGTGGTTGCTAGCCGGACCTATTCGCAACTCACATGGGGAGGAAAGCAATGCATGCTTTCCTACCCATGTGAGTTCATCATCGCGTGTATTGGCGTATCATTTATCAATAACGCTTTACCGAGAGCGTTCAGCCTGTTACGATTATACTTCTGCACTACACATAACGATCCCCCTCTCCGGGCTCCGGCGGGGGCTATGCCCCCCCTTGGAAAGTTCGGGGGGGGGGGGGCCCGAGCCCCCGAGCCCCCCCGTACTCTCCGCCTATGGTTCCACCTAAGCAGTCGGGTACAACTTTACAAGGCAGCGGCATTTTTCCCTCAAAGGCGGATGCACACGAGCCTCCACCAATAGGCGCGAATTTCAGGTGACGTCATGAGCCGGACGGCAGGTGACCCCGCCGACGGAGAACATGCCTAACATGGCCGCCCTCGCTTCGAACGGGGCCGAGTCGCATCATTTGTATGCGTCTCCCTTCGCCAGAGTGAATTCGAATTGTTTGTGGTGGTCTGTCGTGCCGGAAATATTATCGTGAGCTTACGATGCACAATTTGTGCCTCGTGCGTTTGTTCTGAGCTGTGAGCCGGCGAAGAGAGATTGCAGCGAACATCGGAGACGCTGGGCTGCGTTTCGTCTGGAAACAGGATCCCACAGCGACATACCGCTGCAAACAAACATCGTGCGTGCTTGTCCCATGGTGTTTTGTTTTCCTCCTAAGTGAAGTTACAACGAGGAGAGTTTGCCAACTACTGTGAGCGGCGGGTGTGTTTGTGTACTGTGCCCCTGCGTTTCTCGTCGTACACGCCCGGTGCCGCCGATCTTGCTCCGTAGCAGACGACGCACACCGTTGCAGAAGGCACGGAGTTATTTTTCTCTCGCGATCCGGCATGTGCTGTAGCATTTTCATCATGACAGTTCTGCCAAAGCACTCGTCAAGATACACAAATCTTATTTATACCGATAAATACGCGTTTTAGAAGCAGTCACAATTTTTTGAGCGGGACTATTTCTTTAGTCGCGGAGGCAATTGGCTGCTGCGCTTCGGTCATCTGGGGGGGGGGGGGGGGCTCTCCTGTCTTCTAAAGTTGTACCCGACTATAAGTCCTGCCAACCGAGGCTACTGTCTGTCAATGTGTATGTACCGTCTTTTATATAAAGTCAAGTTGTGTTGGGGTGAGAAGAAGGCTGGTCTCCATCCTTCAAGTAGAGACAACGCAACTTCGGACAGGCAGTAGGGGAAGACTTCCCCCCATCCTTCTTCACAGCAGCAACGTCAGCTGGGGGAGCTCGGCTGCACGAGGAAGTGAAGAAGTGGAAGGAAGGAGAAGGTGTGAACTGAGTACAAGTTCACCACACCACATCAGATCACCTTCAACCTTCCTTCCGAAAAATTACTCCCCCCCCCCGTCGAAATTTTTTTGTTATATTATACACCGCCGTCCGAAATAACCACCTTCATCAAAAACTACCCAGGATGCCGTCTAAAATGTTTTTTTTTTCGAGCACGACAATGACAATGCCATGGACAGCTGAAAGGTTCTGGAAGGTGGCTTTTCGGCAAGGTTTTTTTCAACCATGCAGTTTGTGAAACAGGGTATCTCTCGATAGTCTATCGAGTCAGGGAGCCCCCTACAACTGCTTCGAGACTTCGAAGGCCACTGAGCGACGGAAGCGGAAGCTGCGTGAACTCCGAGACTTGGCGCGCTCCCGCGGACGTTAGTTTCGGATGCCACGGCCATATTTATGTCGTTTTATCAATAAGTAGAATCATACACGGGTGAAAAATACTGGAAACGTGCCGAGAGGCCAACGTTCTCACTTTATTGCATTAGTTCTAGAAAGAATACACCGTCACTGCCACAAAAAACAAATGCGATGCAACTGATGGGAAACACTGCGTGTGGTGCCATCCGTTTCTACGAATCAAACCAATTTTTGACGCTCATGCTAGGCACTTAGGCTTAGCAGTGTCAAAATCGGCACGTTTTCTGAATAACGACTGCAAACGTCGCACATGCTTTGTCTCTTTTGGTACATGAGATTAAGAGAAGGCTCAATTTAAGGTTTTTTTCTTGCCATCGGTGCGAATAGCAAGCAACTAGTGCGAATTAGAATTGAAGCGGGTGCTTAGGTTGCTGCCGTGTTGTTGCGAAATCACTCGGCGTCTCAATGGCCGTTCAAAGGTGCCGTGTAGCAGCGCCAGAACTTTTGAGTCGATCGAGTTGTGAGCTTTTCAAAGGTCATCGACTCGAAGGCCTTTCAATGTGCCCGTGTGACAAAGGTATTATTCCTAACCTAGAAGGCCTACAAGGCGACACACGTTTAAGTACATTAATTTTTTAAGGACTAACGTCCCCGGGTCTAACAGTTACTCTCCATGCAGTTACTTCTACAAGGCAACTTTTAGTCCTCACAAGATCACCTCGCCAGACGCATAGTTGGTCCGCTCTCACACTCCATGCGAATGATCTTTTTATCCCCAGTTCAGATGAGCTGTTAATCCCCAGGGATTATTTTTCACATTTATTTAGCGCAAGGCGCGAATACTTTTTTTTCGTGTGTTGTTTTCCGTGGTTACAAAAAATCGCGCGGAAAAGAACACGACAAAAAAAATATTTAGCATTCCGTGCCTCACTGCTTTCGCTGTCAACACGACAACTAAATACGAAAGTGAGACAATGAAATGTTTTATTTTTCTATATACACATAAAATTTCTTCTTTCTTTCAGTAGATCGACTGTCAAATGTCTAATAAATGTCAAATGTCGCGTCGAGACCAGCTCCCGACGTGTTAGCACTGACTTTGACTGCCAAAGAAGCTGCAGACGAGGAGTATCGACATGAGCGCTGCCATTGACGACATGGAAGCAGTACAGCAGACAATTGAAAATGACCGCAAGAACGCGAATGCTTCGTTCTCAAAAATATTTGCATAAGTGCAGGCATTGGCAGAAAAACTGAATATGGAGATCACCAGCCGTCGAGCCGGTGTACGGAAGCAAAACCTTGGGAGCAATGCATTCGAAAGCGCGGAAAAATACTTTCGCAGAACCCTGTTTATTCCGTTCATGGACCACGTACTAGCCCAGTTAAACCAACGGTTCTAAAAGCACAGGACACTTCTAAAGGACTTTCAGTAATTGTACCATCCGCAATACCACCAATGCAAGATGATCGGGAGAAAGGAGCAGAAAATCTCCTGACCGTTCTTGCGCATGACGTCGAAACGAGAGCTGTTTTGGGAGAACTGCGACTATATGGCGGACAAAGTGCGAGAACAAAGCAGCAAACCAGCGCCCCAGTACAAGGAACCGATGTCCTCTCTCATTGCGACGGCAGGTTCTATTCGAACGTGTACAAGCTACACCAGACTCTAGTCACCCTTCCAGTGACCACTGCCAGCGCAGAGAGGACGTTTTCGAGCACGAGGTTACTTAAGAACTACTTAGGCTCCACGATGTCTGAGGAACGCATCGTTGGCCTAGCACTTATGTACGCCTACAGAAACCTCGACATCATCGTGTCGGAAGTCATTGACCGCTTCGCCAAGCTTCCTCGCTGGGTCAACTTTCTCCTTTGATACCGAGCAGGACAAAAATCAGCGCAAACGAAAGACACTGCTGTTCCAGAGTTCAGGTCAATGAGCCCGTAATTCTGACGCAATGTTATTTATTGTTCACCACCTTTAAAAGCCGTGAGGATTTTGTACCTTTTAGCAGTCAACACCGTGATCTAATATAAACATACGAATACGGGCATCAGGTGGACATTAACAGCCAATCGCCAGCTTCACCTTGTTCACTGAGAGGTCGGCATACGCGGCGTTACCAAACAAATTCAGCTATTGGGAAGCCGTACATGCTGCATTGTTTGTTACTTTCATTTGTCGTTTTTGTTCTTCATTGCTTTTTGAACTAGAAGCGACAACCCTCTTTTTATATTGATTGCGCAATAATGGTTCGCACTTTTAAAACAGTTTTGAAATAGCTTCTTTCGTTATTGGTGCGTCCGAGACAGCAACTTGGCCCAAGGACATATCAGTTTCTGTGATTGTGCAGCATGTTCTTTTGCCTTATTTTGGGCATTGTGTATAGTGATCATTGCTTAGTTCCGTATATTGATTGCATATTTAAATGTACATTTGTGATGTTTTGTGTAAGCATACTGCATGCGCACTGTTTCCGGTGACTTATGTTTTGCCCGTATTCGAGGTGTACTTTCCCATTCTTGTTTTTCCCTGGCCGCATCATTTGTGCAAAAAGATGAACATTTTGCGTAGACAATCTACATTAAAATATTTGATCTCGTCCTGGTTATTTTGTGGACTTCATTTTTTTTTTGTTATCAGGCGCTTCTTCAGTTCAAAACTGATGCAGTTCCAAAGTTTGCATGATATTTGGCGTACCTCTTACACAAAAAAATTAAAGAATTTGAAAAGGTTGAAGACAGTTGTTCTTGGAATGATTTTGCGGGCATGCCAACATATATGCTCAAGAAAAAAACACATTTCTTGCTCGTTCTTGACAGCGCGCAGCATTAAAGAAGTGATTTGCAGCAGCTAATACAAATTGTCACTGGTAATACATGTTATTCATATACTTAGTCGTTAAAAAAATTCAATGAGGTCGCGCAAGGAGGTCGCGCTGCAACGTGAGCCCCCCCCCCCCGAACAAAATTCCTGGCTACGCCACTGTATCCAAGGGCAGTGCAGCCTAGGTGGCCAAGTTCTTCACTGAGAACGTCGTCCTGCGACACGGAGCCACAGAAGTCCTCATCACTGACAGAGGTACGGCCTTTACGGCTGACCTAACTCAGGCGATCTTGAGGCACAGTCAAACAAGCCGCCATCGAATGACCGCCTACCACCCGCAGACAAATGGCCAAACCGAGCGTCTAAATGAGACCATCGCCGACATGTTGGCCATGTACGTCGACGTCGAACACAGGACGTAGGACGTTGCCAGCTGCTTAGAGCACAGACCTCGACGTTGCCAGCTACTTGAAGCGCGCCGAAGCTCGACAGCTCGCCCGCCTGCGTATCAAGAACCAGCAGACGGTCGACAAGCGCCACTACAACCTTCGATGACGCCACACCGAAAGCCAACCCGGCGACCTTGTCCGGGTCTGGACGCCGACGCGACGACGCGGACTGTGTGAGAAGCTCTTGCGGCGCTACAAGGTACTCCGATGTTGTGGTGGACTATCAGGTCGTGCCCGCGATGGCTTGACTTCATCCCAGCGGCGTTACACCCGACCTGAAGTTGTACACATGATACGACGTAAACCTTATTACGCGCGCTGATTAACTGCGACGTATTGTTAATTTATTGCGTGTACTCCCACTTTCATGTTCTGTTATCAGCATCGGGACGATGCTTTTTCAGAGGGGGATAGTGACACGTACGCTTGATTTCGTTTGTTTAAGGGGAACGCCCTTATCACTTTCCTGTGATACGCGCGCTTGTTTCGGTTGTTTGCGGGGAGTGCTGTTATCACTTTCTGTAACGCGCAGCGCTGGCTGCGTTTATCTTGCATGTCGCTTCGGGAACAGTGTTGACCGTTCTTGAAACTTTGCGCGCCTGACGCTTCACGTGTTATACTTCTGTGGTGTGCCGCTTCTTTTACAACTTCTTTTGCAATAAGATGTCCCATCCATCACAACTGGGCTCTGTCACAACTTTTCCCAATCCCTACAAGTGTTGAAGTGTAACATGAGCAGAAGCAGGCGCAACATTATTTGCTTCAGGCACATGACACATTGCAACCAGGTGCGTTATCAGTACATTGTTACATATTGACTGAATGTCTTAAAGGGACCGTCTACCGTCCTTCATCGCTCTCCCGTTTTTTGGCTCAATAGAAAGCGTACCTTTCGAAGTGTCTCAGCGTGCAGTGGTTTCTCCAAAAACTGAATAGAAATTATTATAACAATTTTTTTTTATCTACGAAGTCGCTCATTTCCTAGTGTAGGCATGCCAACAACTATGGTTACCGCGCATGATGCGTCGTCGTCTCCATGGCAACCCTTTCGAGCGCGGGAGGCTTCTCAACAGGAACCGGTTTCAAGGTCGACATTCCAGAGGTGAAGAGGAGGAGGAGAGGCGAGGGAAAGTCGGCGTGCGGGTAGAGTGTACTAACTTTTGAGTGGCGCGAGCGCCTGCCTGGGCGCGGCTAGAGTGTACTAGAACTTTTGAGTGGCGCGAGCGCCTGCCTGGGCGCGGCCGTTTCAGCGTGGCATGATGCGGTGGCGCTGGCGTCGACCAATCTTCCCGGGCGGATGGCTGGCAGGCGTTCCGCGTATGTGTTGATACCTCTCCGTCGCGCCCAGGATGGTCTTTTAGGGGCGAAGCTCCTTAAGGCGTGGGTCGTGCGTCCCCGATGTATGTAGTAGTAGTAGTAGTAGTAGTAGTAGTAGTAGTAGTAGTAGTAGGTAGCCACCGGCGCGTGGCTCCCGGCGCTCGCCCTCGCCGCGAGAGCCGGGAGCCATGCGCTCCCCGGCAAACTCGACACTGCCCCCCGGCAGCGTAATTTCACTACATATCCGGAGCAATGCATAGGACGCGTTCTGCGCCGCCATTGGCCGCACGCGAGCCCCACGTCATGAGAGCCGCCCGCTACGCATTTCCGGTAAGTTTGCTCACACACAGCAGTCGCGCAGTGCCCGCCTCCGACGACGGGGTCGTCGTTCCTACGAACGCGGAGTGGGGGGAGGAATCCGGCGGTGCGGTTGGGGTTGCGTCGCCTTCGATTCTTCGATTGTTTTCCTTTCGCTGGTGGGTTTTCAAACCTGCGCCAGTTAAGGGTAAACGCGGTGCGCAAGAGACGCTGGTTTGACGCTTGCTGTGTGAGTGCTAAGGTGCCGCTCTTTCATCCTTTTTTTGGGCGCTGAGAGCTGTGGGAAAGGAGGGAAAACAAAGAAAGAAAGATGTCGGATGCGCATGTGTGTGTTTTTTGTTTTGGTTTTTTCTCTCTTTCGGGGTGAAGTAGAGAATTTATCAAGGGGCTACGAGGCTCGGCGCCTCGGGGGGAACTATTATTACTAACACAACTGCTCCGAAGGAGCCGCTTAATGTTCTTTTTAAAACGCAATCGCGTTGGGTCTCAGCGGCGGGCGCGCCAGCGCCCGTCGCTGACGCGCCTGGCTCTGGCAGTAGTGACACGAGCAAAATAGTGAGAGCGCCGAAGGCGCACCGCGAAGCGGCGACGTATGTCAACGGGCCCTCCACTGACACGGGCGAACCACGGACACGCTTAAAATAGCTATATGGCAGGAAATGCGCCGGCAGCGATAAAATGCCGGCAGCCTTCCCGTGCCAGGCTACTCTCTCTGCCGGCTGCCGGCGCGTGCGACTGTAAACATTTACCGGAAATGCGTAGGCGGGCTGACGTGGCCTCGCGTGCGGCCAATAGCGGCGTCTGTGCATTGCTCCGGATATGTTAAGGAAATACGCGCCCCGGCAAACGCGAGAGACAACGTTGGCGCAGGCAGCGTCTCCTAGCGAGTTTCTTGATTGAGATATACCGACTGCTCGCGTTGGAGAAGCGTTCACCGGCAACCCATATATATATATATATATATATATATATATATATATATATATATATATATATATATATATATATATATTAGCATGTGCGTTAACTAAATTAATCCGGAACTCGGCACGATCTACGATGAACATCCCGAGCTTCGCCCACTCATCATCATTCACTCCGTGGATATGCTGTAATTTTTTTCATTCCTTGTTATACCCCACTTTTTCAAAAATTTTAATGCAAATAAATATTATTTGACATTATTTTATTGAAGTTGCCGCCGACTGTATTGCAGCTTGAAATAGCGCCATCGTACCGCATAACGAGCGCGTCCCCCCCCCCCCCTTTTTTTTTACAGTTTACACTTACACGAGAAACCAGCTAGCCGGTACACATCGGAAGCCTCCCTCATCCCCCCCCCCTCCTCGAAAAAAATAAGGAATGTGTTGCACATAAGACGAAGAACTCCTCGCCCATTCCACGTAAAACACCAATGTTGAAATCAAATAAAGGGCGCGTTGCTTGTGGTTGCGTTCACACACAACAAAAGCAGGCTTTATTGACATTGTCACTGTCTGAAGAACAGCAGAGTTTTTCCAAAGCTCCCTTTCATTTTAATATGGGAATGCGTTTATTGTTGTAGGACCCACAAAAATACACATACTTAATACTGCAGAAAAACGCCTTCAGTGAAACATAGCAGTGCAAGATTTCGAGAGTTTAAATAAGCAACAGCTCTGCAAAGCAAAGTCATATTAAAAATTGATAACGTAAAAATACAAGGTTCGCATACTTATACAAACAATACATTTGCAATTAAAATTATAAAAAGCATAAAATTATAGAGCCAGGATACACAACATAAAATAAAACAGAATAGCAGAGCTTAGGTTGTCTTTCTAAAATGCATTTAAATAAAAAAAGATATTATGGTTGCAAAATCGTTTAAACCGACTCTAAAACGGAACAATGAATCGGCTTAGTTCGAGTAATTGTGCTCTGAGAACCCTAAAGCTGCTAAATTAGCCATCACAGGTTTATTAATACAAAAAGATTCAAGATCAAATTTTATTTTCAGATTTCGCGTCAGAATTTGCATGTTCTCTTGCTTACAAACCTCTTCACGGAAAAATCATCTCTCTTCTTGGTGCCCCATTAAAAAATTAAGAGTGCAATAAAATATGCACGATAACTGACATCCTTTTAGGGGCGAAGCTCCTTATGCCGTGGGTCGTTCCATCCCTTGTAGTTGTCCCTCGTAGCCACCTCGTCTAGTTTGTGAAGTGCTCACTAGATGGCGTGATGGCGCTGCGGTGCTCGCTTCATTCAGATGTATGGGAACGCGTAGTATGGGAGCGCATGGCGCACAAGACCGCTAGGTCTCGTGCTCGCTCTTGAATGATCACGAGATGGCGCTGCGGTGCTGCTTATTGATCAATAGATGGCACTGCGGCGCTCGCTGTTTCGTTGTCGCGTCGTAGCCACGCTCGCCCTCGGCGCGTGCCTCCCGGCGCGCGAGCTCTCTCTTCCATCTGCTGTCTTGTGAGAGACAGAGAAAGAGAGCGAAAGGCGCGCGTTGACTATGGAAACGCTCTTTCTTCGATGAACGCTCTACGAGCTCGCAAAGGAGAACGCGCCCTCACCCGCGAGAGACAACGTTGGCGCAAGCAGCGTCTTCTAGCGAGTTTCTTGATTGAAAAATACCGACTGCTCGCGCTGGAGAACCGTTCACCGGCCACCCATATATATAGGCACTGGATCTTGACTTGCAATGAAGTGCCGGTGGGAGATTTCACTTGTGCGTAGTTGAACCATAAGGATTCGTAGCGTGCGCGTAAACTAAATTAATCCGGAACTCGGCACGATCTACGATGAAACTCCGGAGCTTCGCCCACTCATCATTCACTCCGTGGATATGCTGTGGATTTTTTTTTATGCCAATGCAGCAATTTATAGCCTAAATTTCAGGTGCTGCTGTGCGCTTCGTTTCTCATCCCGCGACTTGTTAAGACCCTTTATATAGAAATTCATACGTGTGACCACGTAAAAGCTGATCAACTTAGCAGTTAATGGCTTGCAATGTTTGTTGCAACCCCCCCCCCCCCCTCAATGCTTCTGTTGATCACTGCCAGGACATCCGAGATGCTATCTTTGTGTAAGTCACTCTTACTAAAACAACCAGTGAAAATGTCTTCGAGTTCACTAATAAAGGCAAAGTTTCGGAGAAGGGTACAGAAGACCACCGAAACCACAAGGTTTCACGTCTTTCAGGGCCTTAACGAGAGATAACTTGCGAGTTTGTAGCACACTCGGACATCCAGTTGTGCAACCTGGCGCGTAACAATGGTTAAACGTTGTTTTTTTTTTTTTAGATGCGAAGCAGCTCTTTGACTAGCCTGTGTAACGCTGTCCCTCCGTCCGTACGAACGTGCTCCCCTCGCCGCAGGTGTTGGAGCGGTGCCAAGTAGGTCACGCCGTAGCTGCGCGTTGACGTCACGCTCCCCTCGCAGTGCGCGCTGGCATCACTCTCTCCCTCGCCTGCCGCGCGCTCGCCACAGCTCCCGCCTGACGGAAATCGATGAGCGCTTTCCCAGCTCGCAAGGAACGAGAACGCGCCCTCACCCTCGAGAGACAACGCTGACGCAGGCAGCGTCTGCTAGCGTCAAACCGATGCAAACGCGACACCTAGTCAAACCGATGCAAACGCGTTGTGCACCCCCCGTGCTGCTTCGCATCGCCTCATGGTCCCCTTTAGCGGGAGATGGTGTAATTTTTTGCCATTTCGCGACCGAAACAGAGATGCCGACTACAGTGGCTACCATGCCGCCGAGCAAACCTGGGTAGATTGGGCGATGGCAGCGCCGCCACTACTTTCGCCGCAAGTTGGGCAAGGGGCAAGCAAGGGAAGAGCGTTGCGGTCGCGCCACGCTAAAGCTTCTAGTACACTCTAGTGCGGGGGTGCCCCTCGGACACGCAGCGCCGCATGCCTGATAAGCGCAATACTACGCGCCTGTGCAGGCAGACGAATTCGAAGGCAGCGCCACCCCGAAAGCAGCGAAAAAAAGAACAAATTCCTCTTTCACACTATAACAAGGTGTTTCATAGGGTGAAGTACGCTTGTAAGACATAATAGTTTTTCAGCAGAATATGTATGCCTGCGTGGGCTGGTTCTCGTACACTTGGAAAATGACGAACATGCTGTTGGGTGTCGCTAGCGGCGTTTTTTACGCCACTTTCACAGCAAAATTAAAGAATTAATTCCTTTTTGTGGGGTGAAAACGTGCTCGTTCCCGTAAATGTGACGCACGATCTGCCAAATTTTACCACAATCTTAAGTTTTCCGAGCGGTAGACAGTCCCTTTAACACACCACACTAATGCACAGGAGTGAACAAATGTGCGTGCCACGATCATGGCCACTAAGTTCACAAGCCAGGCTTCTCTGCTCTATTGAGTGCAGAGGTATTGGGCTAATAAAGAGGAGTCGTAGACGGAGACTGACAAAAAAATGCATTAATGGGTAATAAAAGCATGCTTCCATGAGCCACAGCAACCAAACACAAACAATTTCATTCAAATTCTGCCCTGTGAGGCAGTGGTGTACTAGGTTCTGCCATATTGCATATTGCACACAGTGTTTAAAGCCAGGTTTTACATACCATAAAGTATGATGTTCCAAATAGTGCACTTGGCACAGTACAGTATTTGGCACAGTACAGTAGCCTGGTGGAGCAGACCAACAGCTAAAATAATGCCAAAAGAAATGTTAAGTTCATATATAGTAATACACAATGAAGCTTATGTTGGTCATAGGCCTCAATTTTAATACACGTTTCAAAGATTTAAAAAAAAATCTTTTATTAGCACACAGGGTGGGCAAGCTTTTCAGGCAGTCTTGGCTCGAATGGCTGCACGCTTTCCAGTAACAGCCTGGAAACCTGATTTGATGCTCACGACTGAACACCGTGAACCACACTTCTCGCACTGAAGGAAGAAGAGCCGAGTGTCCTTCTGTAGGATGGTGTCTGGAGACCGGCACGTGTGGCATGTCACATATTCCTCTGGACAAACAAGCAACAACAAGCAAAAGATTTTTAATAGTGACACTCAAGTGAGGTATGTGCAGTGTACACAAAAATATCTGCCACCAAGTGCAGTGCCAATGCAGATGGGTATTGCATGATGTTAAGGTGAGTCGCAGCAATACACATTGCATAGTCCTTGAAAACAAAGCAAACATTCAACAAATGCAAAACTAATGGCGTTTTTCGCTGGCGGATCTGGAGCAGTCACCGAAATCCTGGAGGGCGCGCTCGGATTTCACGAATCCGAATCTCCCAGCGGAGTGCGAGAATGCTCCACGAGCGAGTATACAGGAAGTCAATGAGCACGTCATACAAACCCAACTTCTGCTCCGTGCGTTTCCGTGGCAGCCAAAGACTCCTTCCCCGGGCAGATTTTGACTGCAGCAGTTTCAGAGTTGTTTACGTTCAATTCACGCCCTATTCTGTGCTCAAGCTTTATTACTCAGAGAGGGCACTAAGCGCTAAATACACGGTACGATTCTGCGTTCGGTGCCGTAAGCTCCGGCATGAAGCGTACAATGGATGGAGAGAGGAACAATGAGCACTTAGGGGCGCAGGGTCGGTCGCATTTTGCAGCTTGGCATACGCGCTTGTAAGAGTTCGTGTCTTCATCAACAAGTAGAAAAGAGTTTTGCACTTCCCTGCTCTATAACACCATTGAAGAACACTCTCGATAAAGCTGTGTTCGTGAGCGACAAACACATCCACACAGTCCTACATCAATAACGGCTCCGAGGGTAGGCTTAGCTAGAATGACGCCGCTGCTATCCCGTCGTCGATCGCGACGAACCGCGGGCTCGCAATGAAGCGCTTACTTTTGCCAACACGATAAACGTTTGTACTCACATGTCATGCGTTAACACATCCAATCGGTTTTCTTGAAACATCGCTGTGGAGCACAACGATGGAAACGACGCGGGCCGCATCGGTGAAACGGCCAGTGCCGCTGTTTACCTTTCGTACCGCGGCTTCAGATCTCTCGAGTGTTTTGAAAACAGGTGCTCCTTTCCATTTTAAACATGCTTACACTAATTTGTAAGCCATTTCATTTCACAAGCAAATCGCTGTCAATATTGCACGCCATACCGGCAAATACAGCCTACACCAGACCTATTCGAGCCGCGGGGAGAATCAAACAGTGGCCAGCGGCGCGACGTCACACACACACACACACGGCGCACGACGCTATGTAGAGCACGCCGTAATCACTTTCTTCTGAACTGGAAGAGCTACTGCTTGTCCTGCTGTCGTCGCTAAACGTGAGCTCCACTTTCTTGTATACACTCCACTGGAGCTCCACAGCTGCAGCGAACGCAGCCATTTTTTTGACAGACACGACGGAAGTGATGTGAGGACGCAGCCCGCTTCCGCCCGAATCTGTCTGAATCCGTGCCTCGGCGCTGGAGCAAGTCAGAGCACTCTGGCGCGGTTTGAGTTGCTCCGAATCTGCCAGTGAAACGCACCAGCCCGCTCCCGCTCGAGCAGTGAAACATGGATTCGTCGTGGCGGAGCAAAAGAACCTGCTCCGAATATGCCAGGGAAAAACACCATTATTCAGGCTTGTTATAACTTGTTATAACCAAATGGAATTGAAGTCAACGAAGATTGTATTGAATGAATAGATCTTTGACGACTGCCTATGCAAATGATGACAGCATATAAGTGCAACACCATTATGTCACTGACGGAATGATTGTACTGCAGCATACACCTGCGGTCATTGGCTGCAAGTCCACAGAGAAAGAATAAATATTTAGTCTAAAGTGGGTAGGGCCCTTTGTCAGCACTCCACTAGCTATTGGGCGTGAGGGCCACCACTGGAGATGCGGGCGCTGTTGTTGTTCTGACGTGCAAAGTTGGATCACATGACCCCACGATCCCACCTCGCTCCGAGCCTCCGGCAGAGCGGACGGTTGACACGCAATTTTAATGGCCATTCATCAGAGTTTTTATCTAGAAACATTGTTGCTTCGCGCTTATTTCGCGTTCACGGACACCTAGGAACCACAAAAGCTGAAAAGTGCACTAGAAGTTATTGGCAGCATGGTACTTTACTGCTCCGTGCCATGCACAGTGGTCTACGTATGCGACGGAGCGCACCGTGTGAGCTTTCACTTCTACCCGAAAGATAAGATGCTACGACGACATGGGCAGCTTCAAGCACAGATTCTCCTATCAGCAGCCGCGATGTGTCATACTGCTTATCGATGAAGGAGTAGAGGCTCGACACTGGTAGCGTCACCGAAACATTAGGCCACGATGAGTTACATCTTGCAGCGTGCTAGTGCATTCAAATGCTTAAAGTAATACGTCCGCCTGTCATGCTGTATTTTCGATTGCTATTGGCCCCTTTGTGTGAAATACGGACGGGAGTGATTAGTTGAAAAATGCAATCATGATCTGGCTCGATCGCGATTAGAAATCTCCGTGTGACGACCGTCTGGCACACACGCAGAAAAAATAAATAGAAAGGAGAAGCAACGAACAACCGTGCCACAGAGAGAAGTGTCCTTGGAGTCATACTGGCGAGAACTTAAAATGTGGTCAAGCCACAACGTCTCAAGATGAACCATAACAAACTTTAATGATGCGCACATGTGCGTATGTCGTATATACACGTTAAATCATGTGAGAAAGGTGGTGATTGAACGCAGCTCTATGCATGCTGCTTTGCTTTCCATAAAACGAAGGAACCACTTGCATCGTGCTCCAAGCGGGTATGCACATTGAGCATAAATACAAATTTACTAATGCCATTTCTGCATGTCAACGGCGGGCTCCTTGTAGATGCAAACTTGCAATGAATGAATTGCACGATGAACACGTCGCATGCCTTTCTTGCGGCCAAAAACTATGTATATTTACTGCAACTACGCACTAAGACCAACTTGATGCTTGCTTTTGATTTATCAAACTGGTGTCTTAACTAAAAAAACTAGCGGACTCCACATGCGTGGTATCCTCGCCGGTGGCCATAGCAGACAACAGTAGTCGATGCGGTGCCTAAAACTTTGTAATGAAGCTATTCTTTTTCTGGAACAGTTAATTAACTTGATGTGCATTCAATAATGTAGCCACAACAGTATTTTACAGATTTCGTCTAGATGAGATAAAACGACAACAACAATAAAAAGGCCACGCGTGAAGCAGCTCCGTGCTGAGCAAGGCAGTACTGGTGGAGCAGTCCAACTGGTCCAACTTTGCACATCACACCAATTATTCCGCACGGCGGCGCCACGGTATGTCCTCGCTCCCAACAGCTGCTCGCCAGGCCTGTTTAGGATTGCCAGTTGGCTTCCCAAGGCCTCCTCCAAGAGTAATGAAACCTCCAAAGTCAGTAAAACCTTTGTTAATACTCTTCTAATCACAATAAACTGGTTAAGAATTCAATTTCTTTCTCTAGCATAAAGTCAGCCATACAAAAATCGTGTGCATTCAATGGCTGATAGTTTTACTGAACAGTTAAAGACTAAAGGCACAGGCTTCCCTTTCTGTGCCTCAACTGGAGCGTGTGTGAAGCTTGTAAAACAATAAAACAAAAATGTGTGCCAAGTAGTGAGCAGGCTGCAACAAACAAGAAGTTTGCTGTTTTTCCATGTACCCATGGCAACACCTATAGATTAAAAAAGGTAGCCTCTAGACGAGTTCAGCTGGGAATTTCGGCACTAGGAAAAATTTGTGCTCTTGTAGAGGTACCATAAGGTAATTCGAGCAGATGTTCCATAAATGATCCGAAAGACAAAAGATATGTTACTTGTGTAACAGGTGTTGTGTACAAAATAGCACTTTCATGTGGTAGAGCATATGTGGGCCTGACGAGCCGTTGCGCTAATGTGTGGCTCTGAGGGCACTATAACTCCTTGAAGGGAACAACTGCCTCACATTTATCCATGCACTGCCGCCAGTGCACATGTGTACTCATTCTAGACAAGACAACAATTCTTTATAAAAACGATCAGCTTCACCCAGAAATAATCAAAGCTTAGAATATTAAAATGCTGGGAAATGTTTGTACAAGTGAAGCTTCGGTGTCCCTTCATGACAAAGGGATTATGTTTCGTGTTAGCATATAGGTAGTCACAAAAACCACAGGTATCTGTTTCATCTTGCTCCAGACATGTATTCTTGTGTGCATGTTAGTTCAAAAGATGTTCCTTGCCTATGTATAAATTTTTACAATAAAATATTTCAGGTGCTAGACAGCGCTTGTCTTGTGTGTTTTCCTTATGCTTTTTATCTTTTGTTCCATCTGTGCTGTTTCCTGAAGATATGTCAGTATTCCTTTAGGCTGCCTACAAATGTGTCGATGACACTGCTTCTTGAATTAAGTAATTTATTCCAACAAAACTTTACTAACAAGAAATATAATAGCAGCTGCTCCATTGAACAAGGAACACTGTACTTGGTTTTCAATGCGTAACGTAATTCTTTTCTAGAATTTCAGTGGACATAGCCAGAACAAGCTCTGTACTTGTCAAAAGAGCATCAGACTTGAAAAAAAAAAAAATCAAGAATTCATAGACCTCAGTATAAGAGAAACCAAAACTACAGCCCATATACACGAAAAAAAAAGAGGTTTATACAAGAAACCTAATGCACTAGGTTAAAAAAAACTGGTAAATCGCGAAACATACACATCACAAAGAAAATATCCTACAAAAAGAGAGAGAAAGCGGTCCGATTACACCAGTTCAAGCACTAGAAGAAGGCCGCTTAGAATGGAAAGCTGTCTCTACCAGTATCCTCGTGCCTGAACTTCTTCCACAGAGAGTAGCAACTGCAACACTCGTACAGTTTAAGCAAACTGTTGACTTACTTATGTATCGCCTGAGCACATTCTCTATCTGCTTCTGCTGGAACCTCCCCTTGATGATTAGCTGGTTGTTTGCATCCACAGAACCACTGCAAAACATTGAGATGCCACCAATTAATGCAGCTTCCATAGTATCACAGGAGCATGCAGAAGACAATGCAGAACAGTGAGAGTGTAGTGATGCAATGACATACAGTGTATCATGCTTATACTTGGCAAATAAAGAAAAAGGTGCTGTAGTCGACCTGCAGATATGTTCAGCAGTGGCAACTATGACCATAAATTAAAAGTGGTATGACATTATGGCTGGGGCCCTTTCATAAAGGTCACATTGTGGAACTTTTGAAAGCCAACTACAGTAACAACATTGAGGAATTCATGGAGTCCAGGTTTGTTAATATGCTGAGGGTGACTGTAGCCATCAGCTTTTCATGTGCAAATCCCCTGAAAAGTAAAGTGGCAATTTTTCTAAGAGCTTGTAAGTAGTCGACAGCCCTCAGTACTTCTGACAAGCTTGAAAGAGCTGTCTTGCCTGTAAGACAGCTGAAGTCCTTTTTTTTTTTTTTTTGTCTTGTCTCCAACTTGGTGTGAGGACTGAAACAAATATGCCTCAATGTGCACTTTGGACCAACAGACATACAGTGGAACCTGCCTGTGGAATGAAACATGTTTCGCAAGAAAACCAAGAAATTTCTTTATTTTGTGGAAATAGGCAGCAAGAAATCCGTCACTTTCGTTTGCCGCTTCAGCAGCCTCGCAGCGACAACTGCAGTTTCAAAGCCATCCAAGTGGAAGGCCAATGTGTCCATTAACCCTCTCTTTTCAGTGAACAGTCGCATCACATCCAGTGCTCGCGCTGCTTCTCTAACTGACGGACATGGCACATCTTCCATCTCAGCATTGTCATCATCCTCACCATTGCATGCGCTGCATAACTTGTTACTAAGCAAGTTAACAATGTCACTGTCGGGCAAATCTTCACAAGTTTCGGTGTCATTGTCGACATCGCAAAACGCCGGCATTCTGTCGCCGCCACCTTGTCGCTCCAAAACTTCTGCAAGCAGTGCCTTGCACTCACTGTAGTCAGCAGTTTCTTCATCCTCAATCTTTCATCCTTTCAATGAACTCTGCACGTGCAAAACAGTTCATAGTTGTGGCTTTTACTTACTGCCAGGATTACGCCAGCAAATGGATTGCGCCCAACATGTCGACATTGTAAGTCTTTCCACTTTCCATTGCAAGAAGCATCCTGCGCAGCATGTTTTTCTGGTACAAGCATTTGACGGGCCCAATTATTCCATGGTCCAAGGGCTGTGAAAGTGAGGTTTTGTTTGCTGCCAGGAAGTCCAGCTCCACAGAAGAAATTTTAGCCATCAACATCGGAACGATCATCCACTTGGAATGAATTATGGAAACGGCATCAGTTTCGAGAAGTGATCCCAAAGTGTGACAAAATGCAGTACTCTTGGAATCTTTGAGCTCAAACATTGATATATATAAAAGCCCATCTGTAAAAAATGGAACAAAAGAAGAAAATGGAATAGTACACTTCAAACAGCCCTTATGTCAAAAACTGGTGCTCTTTTTAACCCTTTGAGGCTTTTTGCCATATATATTTATGGCGGCAGTTTTCCGTCCCCCAAGATCTTTACCGTACGGGTATGGTTTCGAGCCTCCGTTTGAAATTTCACGCCATAATGACGACGCATGCTGAGATGTGCTGCCACCTCGTAGAAATTGTGTGTTTGAAATTTGACTGGGCAACCTTCTTGAGGAGATAAACAGAGCTGATTTCTACACCAATTTCTAGCTTCAGCGTGTTGTGTTGCCTACGGCAACTGGTGACAGTGCACTACTGCCGCGTGATTGCAACGAAGGTGCATGAAGCTTGATTTTTTTTTTATATAAATTGTCCCTATCAGGGGTGGCGGAAGTTTATTTCCATCCTTACTGGCACTGCTCTTATCACCGGCGCTCGCAAGGTATTCGAGCTCTCCTTGTTCACTGGGTTTCCTTCAAATTCTTTAGGTTGATGTGTGTGAGACGCGAGCGGACTCCTTTGGGACTAGTTTATTATTATATTTCCTTTTTTATTGTATTATCTAAGCGAAAAGGGGTAGCCGTCACCAAAAATGGCAACAACTCCTTAATTTATTTTTACATCAATAAAAAAAAATAAAGGTGCACGGCAGAGCAGTGATATGACCACATGTGCTGCCCGTTCTCTTAGCACTGACAGCGAACTCTCCCAACGATGACTTCTTAACTGCACTGTGCACAGGCCCATGTTTCAAGGAGTACCACACACTGAAATAATATTGAACATGTTGCAGTTCTGAGTGATGCTTATGCCAAAATACTATTCCTGATTTTGTTTTACAATTTATTCCCAACTTTAGACATGTTGTACATTCAAAATCCACAATGAAATAGTTTGACCACCAGGGAAACCTTTCTTAAAAAAAGTTTGACCCTCAAAGGGTTACATGTTGCTACAAGTAGATGTTTCCCGTGAAATAACTGGCTGCATATCGTGCATTGCAATACCATGACTTCATTATCACTACAGTATAGAAGTTGATTATTGACATTTTTGGTAGTTAATTAAAGGGGCACTGACATGAAAATTTTCGTCTCCTGTTTTTTCGTTGCAATACGTAGCTGGGGACCTGTTAGCCATGACACGGCACATCATTTGCTCCAGCGCACGTCAGATAATTATTTACGGCCTGTTTATTACCCACTAGTTTCAGTTTTGGTTTGGGAGAGCTCAAAAAATGACAAGGCGCACGGTGCAACTGGCGGCATCTAGCGCTCGCAATGGGGTAAACGAGTTCGACCACGTGAGCACACATTTCCGTGACACACTTCCTCACGACAACCGACTCGTGCTCGTTTTCTTTCGCCTGTCGCACGTCCTGCGCGTTGTTGTCGCTGTTTCTGTCATTGTTGTTGGGTGGCAACTATTTTCTTGAGGTCTGGCGTCGCCGGCAGTCTACTAACACAGGCGCAGCGAATAAGCAATGGCGGCTATGACGTCATCATTGCTAGCTGCACTCTCGGAGCTCGGCTGCTGTGGTGACGTCGCGGAAGTTGGGGGTCCCCTTCAGGTCACCTTTGCTGTTGGCGATGTCGCGATGTACGGCGTCTAGCGCTCGATTGCGCATGCGAACTTCAATATTCATTTAAATTACCTTCGGAGCTGTGTTCGCCATTGAGATTTGGTAGATGACATCTGTATGTCCACGAAAATCGATCCCGCAGGCTATCTTAGCAGCGAAATTTTGGTGTCAGTGCCCCTTTAAGCATTCTTATTTCCAGTGCAAGTAATGTCTACTTTTTCAAACAACCCAGATTTTAGAGCATATTTGCATGATACAGTCAATTCCCACTAGAATGAATACCACTACAGTGAAAAAAATTTTTTGATTCCCCGTCAACTTCCCATAGAAAAAAATGTGAAAAAGACCTCCTCACAATGAATAATTTTCCTTGCTACTTTCGCTTCAACATGTTTTTGCAAGTGCCACCGAATAAGGAGGGGTGCTTGGCTAGGATCACTGTGAAGTTTAAATGGCAACTCCGCAATGTCTCCATGGCTCATGGGAAATGTTTTCATCTGAGATACACTTTCTGTTACCATGCACACATTTCGGTAAATGTTTCACTACTGACATTCCTGCTTATTTCAGTGTGGCTACTGAACATCTTCTCCTCAGGACATTTGTCAAGTCCATTTTAGAATATATGGGATCCAAAGATGGTTGATGACCAGGAATGCTTAGAAAGAGTACGCTTAAAAAGTACTTGCAAGCTTCGCGACAGGAAATTATAGTTTCGGCTTTGGCGCTACAGTAGCGAAAGTGGGAAGCCCTAGAAAATCGTAGCAGAAAACAGTTTAAAAATGTTTCAAATTATTAACTCAGAACTTGGCATTTATTGATAACAATGCATACTTGAACCTTATTACGTATCAACATGAGGTGATCACCAACATAAAGTATGCGAAGTGCTAAATCTGGATATTACATACTTCAGATAAAATGAGCACTTTTGGTCAGACTATAAGGGTCCACTGTAACAACAGTCGATTGATTTGTGGGGTTTAACGTCCCAAAACCAGCTCTGATTATGAGAGACGCCGTAGTGGAGGTCTCCGGAAATTTCGACCACCTGCAAAACTACGCAAAACTGCAAAACTACGCACTAAACAGTAATATGCACTAACCATCAAGTAAGAGTTCACATTTTCTGATGTGCACTGCCGCTACCACTAATGAAGTGTGTGTGACTGCACAGTAAATATTGCCTGAAGTGCCTGTTATGTACAAGGCTTCTTCCTTTTTAACAAAGAGCAGCAAAAATTCCGACAATCTCGCATGACCGCCCAATCGCGCACAGAGCATTTTGAAACTACTACAAGTTTAGCAACACGTGGTGGCTGATGAAGTGGATGGACATATGTATTAGCTTTCTCTAATGGGTGTGTGCACATCTGCACCGCAATCTGCTACTGAGCAAAAACACGTCGTTTCCATGATACACAACACTTCTGCTGTGCGGTTATGACCGTTCCTGACTATTTGCATGCAGCATGTCGTTTACTTAGCACAGGCCATCACAGCTGGGGCGCTTTCTATTGGTCTCGAGATCGACATGTAGATGGCAGTACTGTCACCGCGTGAGTGTGGATAGCCATTCGCGGGCGCGCACTGCAATGTACACAGCGCGCTCTGTTGTGAGCGGTTTGAGGTAATGAGCTAAATAAAAGCATTAATTGCAGTCAAATGGTAATACTTGCATCCTTCTCAATCTCACGTCAGTGCAGCAATCACGCAAAATGGTTTTACTGCACATGAAGTAACGGGGCACTGACATCACTCACCCTCACAGTTTGACTTCCTCAGCAGTTCTCCCTGTCTATTTTTCTTTCACCATACTTAAAGGGACCGACAACTGACCAGAACCTGCGATTATATTCCGGCGACAAGGAAGAAACCATGAATTATGGTGGCAGATTCCCGAATACTTAATGGGGTTTGTTTGAGTACAATTTGTACTTTAAAATTCCTTTGAAAATCGCAAAAGACGGGTATGTCTCGCAGCGTAGCCATAGAGACTTCGTACTGCTATATGGAGTCTTCGGTTTGGTGTGCGTAGCCAGATGCTTTTATACACACCATAATTAAGCTCAAACTTAGAGCACGCATAATATT
Source organism: Hyalomma asiaticum (assembly GCA_013339685.2). Taxonomy (NCBI): domain Eukaryota; kingdom Metazoa; phylum Arthropoda; class Arachnida; order Ixodida; family Ixodidae; genus Hyalomma; species Hyalomma asiaticum. The sequence goes on from CM023481.1 coordinate 193,342,328, forward strand.
AAGCATCCCTGCTCTGTTTTGTGCTGCCCACGAGGTACGAAACAAATAAGTTGACACTGAGAACTGGCGCTGCCTTTGCGGCATGACCGTGGAATGGTCACTTCAGGCTGCAACACATGTGCGCGCCGTTTTTCTCTCGTGCCTGCGAAGCTGGTATCGGAGTGTACAGCGTGAATTTGCGAGTGAGATCACAAGTAATAGCAACATATGGGCTTGATAAACGCAACATCGATTTCTTTCTATTCAGAGCTTCACTAGTTTTCTTTTCCCATTGCCGGCTTATAATCGCTATCGCACTCACCTCCCACTGTTTGCAACTGTGTTGCCTGTAAGACTCCATAGTCGCCGCAGATAAAAAATTCGGATTTTATATGTTTCGTGGCGTTTTCGGCGTTACCACTGGGTGATTAGGCACTCTGACCGGGTAAGTTTTCAGCTGCAATAATAAGAGCAGGTACCATAAAGATTGGTTGTCGGTCCCTTTAAGTTCTCTACTGTATACAATGTTGGCATTGATGTTACGCGACTGAAAGAGTTTGACATTATTCTCGCTCATTTTTCACTATTGGCTACTACAACAAAAAAGGGCTGTTACTGTGCATTGAGTTGAAGTTGCGGCTTGAGTACTCCGCTGTATCTCTTACACGCATACTTGCGTTTAAATGCCTTGCATGTTGTGTTCCACGAAATGCAAGGCAGTTAACTGCCTCAGTTAGTCAAGCTACATGATTATATATATGCTGCATGAGTACCATAACAATATTTGACACGTGCCCATATTAAGTAAACATTTTAATACTTAAACGCATCGCTTTCTTCGCTTGATTACTTGAGTGACCGTGACAAGAAAAGGTTTATATTTTATGCATACAAAAAAATGTCTTCTTCAAGCGAAAAACGTCTGCTATTTTCAGTCATGCTCGCGATCATATCGCGCGACGATATCACTGCAGCACTGCATGTTCACATTCATGCTTCCCGCTTGACTTATTCAGAAGGGTGCTAAGTGCACTTTGCTGTGTACATGAAAGGTACAGCAGCATCGAAACTGAAATAACTGTGACGAACCGGAGGTAAGACGATGACATAGCACGCTCAGGCCACCGGAGCTCAGCGATATTAAGAAAGAGCAAAGACTGCAACGTAATGCCAAATAATACAACTAATAATTTTATGCTTGGATAAGAATGCATGCAAGCATTCAACACAGCACCAGCTCAGGGAACAAATATATTGAAGGATATGTGCGGCGTACGTGCACATGTAAAAACGCTGTGGCTAGCAGACGACGCAAGCAGCTACCCACACGTGCAGGTTCGTCCACTCGCCACTAGGCACCGACTGTGTTCGATCTCGAGGCCAATACCACACGCATGCACTTGCTGCATGTGGCATTATTCGTGCCAGTGCAGTTCCCAACTGCACACAATTGTGGCGAGTATTGCGTTTGGTCAACAGAGCAACGGTGAGCTTCCTGCAAGCAACGTGTACTCTGTGTTGCACTGGCCATTGTGGATAGACGTGGCAGCAAATGGGGTGCGTTTGGTAGTCGGTGATTAAAAACGTGCAACACACTTACAGCTGCGCTACGGTTCCGGTATCGTACATGCATGCCTGCATCTATTTGCACCCGTACTGCTGCTGATCTTGCACAATTGAGGCGATGACCTTCCCAAGCCAAGTCGGGAACAGCAGCAACAGCGAGCTGCTTTTGCTTCTACGAGGTCGTGCACAAATGAAAGTGGTCCCGCAGAATCAAGAGGAAGCTAATTAAGCGGTACACTTAAGGGGGGACGTGGCTTTGGAAACCAACTTTCTTATTTCTTCATGGATTTTGATAAAATTTGGTAGACCTATTAGCAATAATTCTGATACTACTGTACAAGTTTCGTAATCTTATCTTTAAAATGTTTTGATTTACAATAGTTTTCTCCTTCTGGCCTTGTTCTGGGCCTGAATCGCATAAAAAAAAGTGATAGAAAGCTTTTCCAAGTGCTGTGCGCTCCATGATGAATGGTTGAGGATGCGACATACTTAGATTTTTTTTTATTTGCAACACAGTTTTTTAGTTGTCATTTTTTACAAGGTGAATGTGCCACAAGAGCTTAGGCTGTGAGTAATTAATCGCATTGTCATATGTAGTGAAGTAAAACTGGAAAAGCAGGAATGTCATGCCCTGGGCAATCAGCCTTTTGCATGTCTGTGTTGTGCCCTCTCGCGGACACGGGCCTGTGGGGCATCAAGCCGAATCTGTCGTCTGCTACCGCAGCGCTTCTCTATGGCACAACATGGTGGGGCAGCGACACACATAGTGAGCATCGTGCTTATTTTCAATTTAAAATGCTGTACCCACTTCTGGGAGGCCTCGCCGGTTTTGTGAACTCCAACAGCGAAAAGAGCCGCCCGTGAGAAAGCCTTTGGAGTCTAGAAACGGGAAAAAAACGCCACCCGAACGCAACGGCAAAACAAACACCACCCACTCCTCATATGGACATTCATGGTGGAATCCGGTTTGTTCGAGACTGTGTGCATAAAGTAGAGGTACGTCGCGTGAAAGCTTATGGCACCTGCATCCGAGAGAGGCCCCAGGCCTGCCTACCACAACACCATAAACAGTACCGCTTCCCCTCTCAATATTCTGGATAAGCTAGAACTTGCATGTGCTGTAAAAGACAGAAAGCTCTGTTGACTCTTTATATTTTTGCTGCTTTTTGTTACTTGCCTCCCCCTTTTCAGTCTCTCCTCGCGAAAATAAACGATTCTTCTCGGTGCACTGTAAATTCACGGACGTACTGTCCTCTTCAATGCGCCCGCAGAAGTTGGCCCACACAGAGTGCAGGGACACAGCATGAAAGCACCAGGGATCGACATCTGTAGCACCCATGGTACTGCCGTGGTACTGCGCAGGCCTGCGGTACCACGGGTGCAGTAACAACTAAAGCCCCTCAACAAGTTTGCACGGCTGTGGTCAAGGTCACGCTGTCAGAGCTAGGCTGCTAAAAGACGCGGGGACACCTTTTGCTGACTCTTAGTATTTGGGTTATTTGTTATTTTGTTGTTTGCCCTTGTCCCCTTACGTTCATTCCTTCGAAAATGAACCAGTTGTCTTGCTGCGCTGGAAGTGGATGGACTTATGTCTTTTGCAAGTCGGGAAAGTTTTTCTCCGAATAAGCACGCAGAGACATAGCTAGCTCAATCCGTGTTTCTCACAGTAGCGTTTGTTCAAGTCATGAAGCACCTGCATACCCGGCCGCAAGTCACGAACGAATGTACGAGACCAGGATCAATAAAAACGCCAAGCGAGAAGCAGCTGGAGGAATTCATCTCGCAGGAAGTGAATCGCGGTGTTATCTTACAACAACGAAGGACGAATAATTCGGGGAAGACGAGTATGTGCGCTATCTAATGTTTAATTAATTGAACCACACGTCAACTCACGGAATTATCTGAAGTACTCGTCCTTCAAAGCCGAAAGGTGCCGCTATATTCATGCTGTCAAAGGAATACAACAGGCGATGTGTAGGCACCCTATGCCTAAACGGGTGAGTTTTCTTTATTGTGATGTTCCAAGTGATCATGCGTACTGCTGAGCCTCTGACTTTGCGTATCCCATCGTAGTTACACAAACTGTTTAACTACGAGAGCGCGGAGTAATGGTTTTACTGAAATACGTGCTCTCGTGTGTTCGGCGCGTGTTCCTCGCTGCTTAAGCCTTGTCAGATAGGCCATGTTATCCTATGTACACGGTCGTCCACTTTTAGGGTGAACACGGCTCACCATGGGCGCGCTCCTCGCAGCGCCAGCACGGCCGGTGCGGCGGCGCATCGAAGCAACGTGGCGCAGGCGCACGGGGACTCAGGGGAGGTGCTTCGCGTTGTCTGCTACAGCGCGGGAGCGCGCCACTATTGCTTCACTGTGAAGCACGTTTCACTGAGCGAAGGCTACCGAGCGCCCGAGGCAGCGTCGCGGGAATGCGCGCTTCACTGATTGGAGCATTTTCCGGCTAGTTTTGTCTGCAGATTGTGCACAGCCTGCTTAGTCACGCTTGAACAGGAACGAGCTTCTCAGCACATAGCCGACTTAGCTGTTTTTTTTTTTTCGTTATTGTAAGTGATGAGGGTAAAAGAACGTCATTTTTTACGCACTCTTCATTAGGCCCGGGCTATTTTATTTTACTGCGATAGTTATTGATACAGTGCATCCAGAGCAACCCATCAGGCACGATTTTCGTGATTTGGATCCCGACTTCATGGGTGTAGGGCGCTGTTTTGCGCACCTCTGGATTGTATAACCAATTTTGATAATAGACCTAAGAAAGTGACCGACACCCACCATAAGTTAACACAAATTCAGAGGGCGATTTTTCGATCGCGCATATATATTTTATCATGTTTGTCATCGGTCCTTCCATTAAGGAGGGCAAAACAGAGTATTTCAACAGTAACTCCATTGCTCTGCGGCTTCCTCATTGGCGTGTTATGTCGGTTCTAGGTGTGTGAATCGCGTTACGTGATGTAGGAAACTGCTCTCTCCGGCATAGGAACTAGATTTGCAGCAATTGACGACCAATTTGCATCTTTCTGGATCGAATAAAACATGCTATTGATTTTTGTTTTCATACTTTACGTAATATCGCCCAAGCGGTGCTGATGCATACCCGACTCAAGAAGTAGCATTCTCATTTGGAGGAATCGTCGGTCAGTTCTTCGGCAACATTGGTAGGCTCGTGTAAAATAAGTGGCGCAGACATTTCTTTCTTCTTTTTTTTATCCTTGCAGTCAATGCACGCAGCATTCAAAAGCCGTTTCTGTCAGTCTGAACAGGTTGTAGGAGTGGAAAGTCTATAATGGAAGTGTGTGTTTACTAGCTTACATTGCGTCTTGCCGAGTAAGGAAGGCGTTATTCACTTCCACTTCATTCCACCTTTTCAATAGGCCATATGCACATTTTCCCTAAAATTTAATAAATTGTTAATTTTGGGGTACATGTCCCAAAGCGATGCATCGGCGTTATAAACGCCATTAAGGGGGAGCGCCAGATAAATTTAGTATGATGAATAATCTTTTTTTAGTAGTGAGGGAGGGGGGGCCTCCCCCCTTTTAGTTGAGTACGTAAAACCCAAATATGAATACCGGCAACGGAACGCTGGCCACGAACAAGTCATGCTGTAGCCATCATGGGGAAGTCGCCGTCCCGTGTGTAGGGCAACGCGGCCACAATGATCTAACGGGCGGCCCACCAGCTGACGGTGGTCGGCGAATGGAGTGGCCATTTTCGAAACCCAAACGCGGCCCAACCCAGATGGGTCAGGTCGGACCATCTACCTTTAAAAAAAAAGAAATGCTATGGGCGCTGACCCGGTCTATCACCGCGCTCCCTTTCTTTCGCTTAAGCGATGGTACCATCTCTTATCAACTTACGATGCTGACACGCTGCTGCCAACGGCTGCCCAATCAAGTGCCTGGTCGCCCACAAGTGGATTTGTGAAAGCGAAACACGCCAGAGGTTGTGGATTGAACGCATTTCTGTCGGCTTGCATGAACATATCTTATCAGCTTTCGAAAATAGATTTTTATTCTGTTGCCAGTTATCATAGCACCTCGACGATATAAACGCTATTACCCCAGTGCAGGATTACTTCATTTCCGCAGCGCGCTTTCAGAAAGTAGCCATGTCACGGGTGCCTGAAAAAAAAAGGGCGGCACATAGTAGATCTCTTCCTGCAGAACTCTCCCCAGCGAGTTATATCGGAGATGGTGAATCGACCACTTAAAACTGCAAATTGAATCGCCCAGGGTGTCGGTCACTTTCTTGGGTCTATTATCAAAATTGGTTATATAATCCAGAGATGCGCGAAACAGCGCGCTACACCCATGAAGTCAGGATCCAGATCACGAAAATCGTGCCTGATGGGTTGCTCTGGATGCACTGCACCAATAACTGTCGCAGTAAAATAAAATAGCCCGGGCCTAATGAAGAGTGCGTAAAAAATGACGTTCTTTTACCCTCATCACTTACAATAACGAAAAAAAAAAAAAAACAGCTAAGTCGGCTATGTGCTGAGAAGCTCGTTCCTGTTCAGGCGTGACTAAGCAGGCTGTGCACAATCTGCAGACAAAACTAGCCGGAAAATACTCCAATCAGTGAAGCGCGCATTCCCGCGACGCTGCCTCGGGCGCTCGGTAGCCTTCGCTCAGTGAAACGTGCTTCACAGCGAAGCAATAGTGGCGCGCTCCCGCGCTGTAGCAGATGACGCGAAGCACCTGCCATGAGTCCACGTGCGTCTGCGTCACGTTGCTTCGACGCGCCGCCGCACCGGCCGTGCTGGCGCCGCGCGGAGCGTGGCCACAGTGAGCCGTGTTCACCCTAAAGGTGGACGACCGTGTACATTGCACTATGAAGTGACAGAACCTCGCGCTGCCAAAAATGTGTGCGAGGATGGCGTACCGGCATAGCTGGCGCCGAGTGTCATTACTTTCAGTTGTGGATACACCGTTTTTCATTGCGCACCACCTGCGTCGTCTACTACAATGTCGTACAGGTCGTTTGTGCCGGTTGCGGCGCATGCGCACGCGGAACATGCAAAAGGCGGATTCTTCCAGGAATACAGGGGAAAAAATACAGAACTGAAATAGACCTAGTGGTCATGAAGAAATCAGCGGAACAGGCAAGGAAAGGAGCATTCAGAAAACTGCTTTCCAACTTGTACCTTGGGTTTTCATTACAAAAAGGCACTGAATATGCTGTGTTTTGTGTCCTTATCAGTGCACGGCATCTTGAATGTCCTGCCCTTAGTTTGGTATGCCTTGCTGGCCTCTTTCTTTCCCAAAAGACACCATTCTCTGCTGCTCTGGTAAAAGCATGTTGCCCAGGCTGCAATCAAAGTGGTGCACAATACTCAGTATAAGCATGGTGGGCTCCATATTTGCACTTAAAATACTGGCTCATGGACAGAACTGCATGTCAGAAAGGCACTGGTACTAGGGGTATGCAAATATTGGCGGCAGTTGTCTCACTGGAAGGTCCGGGCTCAGCCTTCAGATTTTTCTGAAAAGATTTATGGTGCAACCCTCTATGTGAGATGTTCATTATCGACCAGTGATTGGTCAGAGCTTCTTGCCCCTTTTCAATACTTTTGAAAGCCTGCACGGCTCTCTTATTTGCAGAGAAAATTTTATGATATTCCTTTCACGGTGATTACCACCCTGCCAAACACACGTATACTCATGTGTACGTGCGTTTGGCAGCGCTGAACTAAACAGCGGAACTAGACATGGGCAATGCTGACCCATGTCTAGTTCCTAGCTCAGTTAAATGTTCTAATTAGGAGCGCTGCCGACTCCTACAACGCTGAGAAATGGGTTCAAGGCCGTCATTTGAATGATCAGAAACTTGTCCTCTTTTTCCGTAGTGGCGTGCAAATTAACTTGTCAGTTCTATTTTCAGCGCGGTCGCACACACTGAACTTGCTTGCACATACGCGGTGACCTCGCAGGATGCTTTTGGAAATACAAAATGAGGCTCTAGGCACAGCTGAATGGTTTCTGTTGTCAATACTTGCGGACGGCATGGTAACATTGTGCGGAGTGTCAAGACGAGATTCGGGCACATCCGAGGCGCGATCACTACATGCAGTCAGCAATGTGGAACGCCATGCGGCATGGGCAACGGTGCCACTGCTGCACGCACAAGATGTTTCGCCCGCGAATGAAGTGCCAGAAATCGACCCGTTAAAGCAGTCGACAAAAGCAAGCATAGTGCCTGCGCGCGAGTGATCGGGAGCGGATCGTGAACTAGGGTGCATCATGGGGCACTCATACGTGTTACTTCTGAAACTATGCTCTGCACGCACCGACAGCGAGCCGAGAAGCCCAGACGTGCGCATCAAAACAGAAATAAGTTGCTGACACTACGTTCCGCAAATGCCGTCAAAAATGCCACACTGAGATCGCAAGCGGCACATAGCACTCACGGAGTCCAATGCCGAAACTATGCTCCAAACATGCAAGCAAACATGACGAGGCGATCGTCAAATGCGCGGCGCCAGTCACGAGTGATACGATATCAGCTTCCGAATCGGCTTCCGTTCTCTGTCTACACACGGCCGACGCTTCACATACTAAGGAGGAAGGCACACACACACAGACGAACAGACTGCACAGAGAGGCACAGCAGCACAGTAGCAGAAGGCGCAGACCACCAAGGAGACCAATGGTGAGGCTCAGATTTGCCACGTGACGGGTGCAGGTGCGACCAATTTGAGGCCCTGGCATGGCCTTGAATCTTTTGCTTTTTGCATGCTTGCTTCTGCATGGAGGAGGTGGCTGAAGCGGCACAGCAGACAGAGAATCACGCTTTCCAACAAGGGCAAAATGGCAGCGCTTGGCTGCACCGCCGCAGCGATATTGAGGCTTGAAGAATGCCGGGGGTTTTTGTTTGTTTTTTTTGCCACGTTGTTTTTGTTTGTTTGTTTTTTTTTGCCACGTTGGCCACTATAAACATTTTTTTAGCACTTCTACGCAGTGTTCAGCGTTCATATTTCGGAATGAGATAAGAAAAAGACTTGCAGAAACTGAATACAGTAGAATCTCGATGATGCGATTACGGTTGATGAGACTTTCGCGATGATACGAATTTTAATGTTGTTTTGGATGGACTACGTTTTATAAAATGCGCCGTCATTCGGTGTTATACGAACAGTTTCCCCAGCCATTGCGGATGATACAAACGCGCGAAATGACCGCTTCACGCGAGCGACTGACTCAGATTTTGTCTGCAGATTTTTTCCGCGAGTTCCTTACGACTTTGGACCGGAAAATGGCAGCTAAAAAACAGAAAAATTTTGCTTTTCTTCGACCAGTGTTTGGCCCATCCCAAAGACTGCAACTTCAGCAATGTCGCCGTAAGGTTCTTGCCCGCAAACACCACGAGCCGTCTTCAGCCGCTGGATGCGGGGATAATCCGAAATGTGAAGCTTCATTTCAAGGGATTGCTTGTGCGGAGGCTCCTGGCCGAAATTGAGCGCAAGGATGAGAACTTGCGGATTAGCCTGCTTCACGCGTTGCATTTCTTGGCCATGTCCTGGGATAATGTGATCCAGGACACGATCGTGAACTGCTTTCGCCAGTGTGGATATTTCGCAGAATCGGATGCGGCTCCGACGGAAGAAAACCAAGAGCCTGACGACGATTTGCACATCGAGGATTGGGAGAACCTTGAAACTCAAGCTTCGGCGCGAGACTTCGTCATCGCGGATGACAGCGTAGCGACCTGTGGGCTGCGATCCATCGAAGAATCGGTCGGCGAGGCAAAGGAAGAGCGCATGAGGGAAAGGATACCGAGGCTGAGAGTGATGGTGAAGATACCGGTGAGTGTGATCTCCTACCGTCAATGTCAGAAAACCTTGACGCCCTCGATGTACTGCATCACACTGTAAGCACCAGTAGTGTGAGTGAAGAAACCGCAGCACGGTTTTATTCCTTTCAGGCGGCTTTCTTGAGGGACAGCAAAGTTAAAAAAGTTCAAAAGAACCTCATGGACTTTTTCAGCAAGAAGTAGTTGAAACCAATGAAGTTCTTGTTCATCTTCATGATCAGCTTTAACTTGTTTTGGCTCATACGAATTCGGGATTATATGAATAGATTACGTGCTCCCTACGAATTCATATCATCGAGATTCTACTGTATGTGGTTTTAAAAAAAGCATTATTTTTTGGTCATTTTTGACAATACAAAAGTCGCATCCCCTCCCCCCTCAAACAGCACTATACACGCTGCCGGGCAGAAAGCTGAAGATAGTTATCATAACATGCTTGCTGGCGATAGGCCGTGGCAGCGCCCACGATTCATTCGTTCTTTTCCTGTGCTTATACATTAGGACATCGCCACAATCATTAGTTGACCACTCTGTGATCGTGCCAAAGACGCGCAATACCCTTGGAAGTGGTGTCAGTGTATGTCATGGTAGAGCAGGGGCGTGGTTTGACAGAGCATTATTTGGGTGTGCATTAACAGGTAAGCACAGGGCAAGCCACTGCGGCTTCACTCTTTCGTTACCATGAGAAATAGGCCGTTCTTTGAATATTTGAGTTACGAATTTTTCCTGCAACAGCTGCTGGGTTTACATAGACATGCAACATATCAAAGTAAAGAACAAATGCACTTTCAAATGGCATTAATTTTATTACAATGGATGAATAAGTTTTTTTCTAAAAAATTGCAAACAAAAGAAAGTTCAAAATTTAAAAAAAAGAAAGCTTAACCCATTCGCTTCCGCAGCTTCAGCGCCTGTTCCCACGAGCTGTACCGCGCATATTTTGCCACCGCGGATTGGCGTGTACAGTGTCATATAGAAGCCTGCGTAACTCAGATAATTACGTTCCACCATTAACACTTTTTGTTTTATTTTGTTTGGGAATGTCTCCTGGAAGCACTGCACTTGAATGTCTTGCAAATGTTGAAGGTCTTGAAGCAGATGGGCTTGGTATATACACATACTGCTTTCACAATCACTGCTGCTCTCAAGTCACTCTAATCCCCTCGACTTTCTTGGTCTGAGATACGTTCCGGATTTATCAGTATAGGACGAGTTTGAGAATTTCCTCAGATTTGAGACCGTTCTTCTTTCGCGAAACCACACTTAGGTGCAGCGGACGACTTTGCAGTGGAAGTGGAGCCGGCAACCTCTAATCTTTTTTTTCAAACAACCAAGTGCAGCAGACAACTTTGCAGTGGAAGTGGAGCCGGCAACCTTTAACCTTTTTTCAAACAACCAATTTCAAAAACAGCGGACAACTATATCCATCTGGTGTAAAAACGAAGAAATCATCCGACAAGAATGTTAAGAAACACGTCTTCTACCGGGACCTTGTACAAACAATGCTTTACCCGAAGGCCGGCAAATCACCTGCTTATTGCACTTTGGCTTTGGCAGAGGTGGCCGGCAGTTCGCTGGCTTTGGAAGCGAATGGGTTAAGGAGGAATATTTCCAGAAAAAATTTCTTTTCTAGCCAATTTCGATATACACATATTGTGTGTGTGTTACTTAGCACTCTTTATACAGTCGAGCTCGACTATATCGAACCCGTTTATATCAAATTATCCCGTATATCGAACAATTTCTAAACACGGTAAATTTACATTGAGAATATATAGCAAAAGTTACTGTTACATTGAATGAAAATAGCAACGGCAACCGATATATCAAACTCCATGAGCCTCAAAAGTGCCCCAGCAAGTTGGCTTTCCCTCGCGGAGCGGGGAAAACTGCCAGCGCCACCCTAGAAAAAGTGGTTTAGACCCGGCTGTGCACGGGCGAACACCCCCCTGCAAAAAATAATCCTGGCCTGCTCGCACCACTTACAGCCAATCAGAGGCCGTCGTGCTTCTTCCAAGGCGCGGAGGCGGTACAAGTGAGCGCCATTCTAAATGCACAGCATTTCTTAGTCGCACGATGTCATGCTTCGGCGTCGGCGCCGTCCACACCCCCACTGCGCATGCTCGGCTCGTCTCGTGCCGGCCCACCGGGCGTTCAGCAAGCCGAGCATGCGCAGTGGGGGTGCGGACCTCTCCCTCGAACACGGGCGGTGTGTATATAAGCGGCGGAGCGCGCGTTCGGAATTCAGTCAAGGGCGTCTTTGCGGACCTCTCCCCCGTACTCCTCTCCATCGAACGCGGGCGGTGTGTATATAAGCGGTGGAGCGCGCGTTCGGAATTCAATCCATCACTCGGGCAGCGCGACGCTTCTGTGAAACGGCAACGCCGAGCTGCGGATTCCGAACTTCGTGCACGAGAAGCAGCGGCGAAACGTGAGCAGCGAGCTTTAAGACCCCAGGTACGTGAGCGAGAAGCGGCGTGCAAATGTCGTCAATGAGACGCGGCTCCGGACGCTGCTCGTGGACGCAAATGCCCACCTTGGTGCCGTCCAATACAACGACGGCACCAAGCAATAAAGACACACTTTAACTTTACACTCCTTGCCTTCGCTTCTCCTTCATTCAATAAATAAGAATAATAAAGACGAAATAACAATTAAGCATTCCCAAACCATACCCAATTACGCAACATTCACGCGATACCCCCACCACTCTGCAACGCATTTACTCGAGTTCCCCCCGTGGGAAGATGCGGGCGGAATTTTTTTTCTTTCTTTATGCTTGTGTGCCTGCTGCTGCCTCTTTTCCTCGAGTCCTCATTCAGCGTGGTCCGTGCTGGTGGTGTTGCCTGTTGGCGCTCTGTGAACTTTCTTGGCGCGCTGTCATCATGGCTTGTGCAAAGAGGCAGAATTTGCCGTTCGCCGCGAAACTCGAAATCATAAATCGAGTCGAGCGCGGTGAGAAGAAGTCCGACGTCGCCGCAATGTACAAGATTCCAAGGAGTACCTTGGGTACTATCCTGACGAACAAGGCAGACATCAGGGCCAAGTCGGACAAAAGGCCAGGTGCCCGTGGCGCCCGATGTGTGCGCACTGCTGTGTACGAAGATGTCGAAGCAGCCGTTTACAAATGGTTTGTGGACGTTCGGTCGCGAAACATCCCGGTGTCCGGCCCTATGAGCGAGCAGAAAGCCAAGGACCTTGCTTTCTTGCTTGGCAGGAACGATTTCCAAGGCGGTTCCGGCTGGCTCCAATGGTTCAAAGAACGGCACGACATCGCTGGCAAAGCTGTTACGGGTGAAAGCAGAGCGGTGGACCTGGACAGCGTAGACAAATGGCTCAAGGAAAACTGGTGAGATATCACAGCAAGGTATCAAGCCCAAGATACCTTCAATGCGGATGAAACCACTCTATTTTGGCAAATGTTGCCAAACAAGACACTTGCGTGTCGGGGCAACAAGACTTGCGGTGGCAAGGCAAACAAAGCCCGTGTGTCCGTGCTGTTGGCAGCTAATTTAGACAGACCAAGAAAGGTTCGACCTCTAGTTATCGGGAAAAGCACCCCGGTGTTTTCGAAATGCGCTGTCGCTTCCAGTTACCTACCGAGCAAACTCAAAAGCGTGGATTACCGGGGAGCTTTTCAGCAGGTGGCTATCGTCGCGGAACGATGATTTGGTAGGCGAAAATCGCAAGGTGTGCCTGCTTGTGGACAATTGTTCATTGCACCACTGCAGTACGACCTTCAGCAACATCGAGCTGCGTTTTCTGCCCCCAAACACTACGCCTGTCCTGTAACCACTGGATCAAGGCGTTATACGCGCACTGAAAGCCGGCTATCGGAAGCGCCTGGTGGAGAGGCTGCTGCAGAACCTTCGTGCCGGCAGGGAGCTTAAGATCGACTTGCTCGGAGCTCTTTCTATGCTGAGTAGATCGTGGGCAGATGTCATGAAGGAGACAATCCAGAACTGCTTTAGGCATGCCGGCTTCCGCATGCCTGGTGATGACACCCCAAATTCCGATGACAGCACTGAAGACACCGCAGGTGTTTCCGCCGAAGTTTGGAGCGAGCTGGCAGAGTTCCCAGGTGCTATGGACGGATCGACATTTGACGAGTTCGTCAGTACGGACGATGATGTCGCCATCATGGGCCAGCTACAAGATGAGGACTACGTTGCAGACGTCGTGCCGACCACGAGCCAAAGCGACTGCAATAAGGAAATTGACGATGGCCCGTTGCCTACATCCTCAGAAGTGATTGGTGCACTTGCATTGGTCCGACGCTATTGCGTGACTATGGAAGGTTGCGGCCTCAGCTGCTCCGACTCGTTGGACAACGTGGAGGCGTGCGTGCTGTCGCAGGCAGCGAAGTCGTTGAAACAGAAGAAAATCCAGGACTATTTTGTTCCAAAGTAGGGCACGCAAGTAAGCCACCATATTAATAAAGTACTTTTCTTATTGGTATGTGCCTTTGCATCATCAAATCCTATAGCGGGCCTATATCGAATTATGCCACATATCGAACTAATAAACGTTTTTTGGCAAGTTCGATATACCCGGGTTCGGCTGTATCAAGAATCACAATCTTAAATGACGTGCTTCTTGAGTTAAAAAAAAAAAAAAACATAATGCATAGTGAAATAGTCAAGTATATTGTGGGTTTTAGTTAGCATATTTTCTTTCCTAGAAAATTATTAATTACATGCAAATATTAAATGCACATCTGAAAGGTAGTTTGGAAAATGAACAACAATTAAAAAATGTAATTCTAAGTGAAAAACACTAGTTATTAACTCATCCAAGCTGAACTCTCATGGGAGCTACTTCAATGCCCCAGTTGCACTGCAACCAGAAAGAATGCACCTAAGCCATGCAAAGATCAAGTGGACCTCCCTTCTGTTTTCTTTTGAGTACGCGTGTGGTTTCGGATGTCCAAGCCATAACAGCTCACCGCACGGCTATCATGTGCTTCAAGCTTTGAGCTCACGCGCTCTTTAAAAATCCCGACCACGCGATGGGAACATGAACTGTGCAGAAACCGCAAATATAATTAGTGTACTATTGCCTAGATATCGCAGCAAGTCTAGGGGTGCCGTGGATTGTTTGGTATACTTGTCGAAACCAATTGATTACTTGGGTTTCGATGGCATACTGAATCTTACACCAAACAATCCACCGTGGTCTTGGAGATGTAGTGCCATGTAGGCACAGATGGCACTACAGCTTCATGTGCATCTAGTACACAAAATCAGCGTAGATCTAGTGCGCTAACTTTTGAGTGGAATGTTCTTACCGCGATACAGTCGCGCAGGACAACAATTCCATGGGATTGGCCAGAGAGACTGCCGAGAGCATTGACACTAACACAGAAAGCGACCCTCTCGCAGAGATAATAGAGAAGCGAAACAGAAATGGCTGGGAACTAGCTGAATAGGCCAGATCAACAAGTTAGACACATGGCGGACCTTCAGAAATGACCTGTGGTTAAAACTGGCCAAACTTCGAACCAGAGATCACAGGTGAATAGCCTGTGTAATTTTCATGTAATTATCACTGTCAAACTCTATTGAAATGCAACACTGATGACATAACTTGATATTAATGGAGCGCCCCACCACGGTGGTCTAGTGGCTATGGTACTCAGCTGCAGATCCGAGGGTCGCAGGATTGAATCCCGGCTGCAGGCTGCATTTCGATCGAGGTGAAATGTTGAGGCCCGTGTACTGTGCGATGTCAGTGAATGCTAAAGAACGCCAGATCGTCAGTTTCCAGAGCCCTCCACTATGGCGTCTCATAATCACAGCTGGTTTTGGGACGTAAAACCCCAAAAATCAATCAAATTAAATCATATTAGTGGTGCACATACTGAAGCGGCATGCTTTTTTCTCAAGTGTGGCAGCCACACACTCTTTTTCAATAACACACGGACATTAGCTCACAAAAAAGCCTGTGAAAAATAGCGATGTCACCGGAGCGTGAAAATTTGAATGGAATCTGAAAAAGCGGTGACTGAACGAAATACAAGGTGCTGCTGTATGCATGAGAAACGATTTTAACGTTCAGAGATCAGCGGCCTTAATCATCGATCAGCTATGATAGATTTGGATAGGCGTGGTAGCGAAAGAGTTAAGCAGTAAGTGGATATATGAAGCTCTATGAAGACTGGGCCTGAGATTTGCCACAACTATGTTTTAACCATTAGTGCATTTCAAGTGGGTATGTATTAATGAGGTTTGACTATACCGTTCATTGGAGCCACTGTGGACGAAAATGCGTTAGCTAATGCTGTGATTATTGATAGTGACTACAACTCCAAAAGTATCCAATGCAGTGGTAGGAAATGAAGTCATAAAAAGGTACAAAGCGTTCTGGCTTTCCTATCGTATGCTGATGAACATGGTGGCATGACGGTGGGCAATTTGTTCTTGGTTGGCCTCCAGCACAGATTACACGAAGCGCATTCGCAGCTCTCCATGATGAATCCATGGCAAATGGTGAATAACTTCATGAGCAGCCAAGAATGTCCGAACTAGTGAGCATTCGATCACAATAAATAATGCATATGCTTGCAGGAACCGAAGGCCAAGTAATAATTATCATATTTGCCAAAGTTCTGTGGTCTTGCATAAAATTTAGCTGCAATGAAATTCCCCCCGATGAATTCTTTCACGTGTGCCACCGATTATGTTGTAGCGTGATTTGACTGTATGTACCAAGATCTAAAAAATTCTGTTAACTAAAATTAAAATACAGTAGAACCTCGTTATAATGAACACAGATATAACGAACTATCGGATATAACGAAGCAATCGCAATTCCCCTTGAAATTGCTATAGATGAAATTGATATCGGTTATAACAAACTAATGGTTATAACGAAGTAATTACTGCTCCCCCTTCAACTTCGTTATAACGAGGTTTTACTGTACCGAAGTTTTACATAACCCTCTCAATTCTGAGCAACTGTAGCAGATAAATAACTTCCTAAGTGCCACAATTTGTACAATGCAACATGGAGAATGCATAAAAGTTCTCGTTTTTCTATCAACTTTATTTTACTGCCATAAACAACACTCACCTTGTTCCTAATTCTGCTAGTAAAAATGCTTGCACATGCTTGGGCTGACGATGCAACCTGTAGCAAAGAAAAGCAAGCTATGGTAAGTTTGCAGAGAACACATAGCCAATTAAGTTGTTCCTAGATTTATAACACCAAAATTTAGACAAGTTCAACTACAGTAGAACGTTGCTGATACATTCCCGGTTGATTGATTTCCCTGTTCCAACGTTCACAATCATGAAAACACAAACTTTTCTCGTAAAGTTACGCTTCTTTTCTTTCAGTTAATACGTTCCTGGAAGATACGATTATTCAGCACCAACGTTCGATTTATCGTCCAACTACGATCAGATGATACGTTTTCTGGCCTCTAGAGTCTGCGAGCAAATGAGAAGTTGGGAAGCTCGCACGATCGTGAGCAGTAGCTGCCCACCGCGGTGGTTACACCGCAGTACTCGTCCGACCATGTCACAAGAAAACGCCGGTGTGCTCTCTTCCAATACTAGCATATCACCTAGCTAGACGTAACACACCGCATTCATCGGTATCACCGCTGACACTCACGGTCAAGGCAGCTTTAACAGCACGCGTGCAGTAGCTGTTGGAAGCGTACGTAAAGCGCACTTTTAATGGCAGATAACCGAGACACGCCGCCATTTCTTTCAGTAGGACCGATTCGCGAGCGCAAGCGCAATCACGAGCGCAAACACTGTGTTTATGCGGGTCGTCTCTCGTCTCTTCCCCCACTGAGTGCCGCCATCTTGATAACGTTTGAAAGCTGAAAGTTTCGACTGCCTGTTTCCGCTCACGTAAACTTCGATAACCACGGCTAAAAAGCGCAAATAAAAATGCCTGGCTCATTTAGATAGCTAGTGCACAAACACTGCCAGAGGAATTCTCCCAACACTTCTTCGTAACATCGTCGAACCTGCCACTTCTGATCGCAAGTTAGCGATATGCGAGACGACGGTCATTACTTAAGAGGGGACACTGTTCATAAAAATGTGAGGCATTTCTCTTTCGCATATTGTTAAGAGAAATTCACAATTGATTGAGTTTCTGATGCTGATTTCAAAAATATGATTATATTTCTCCTATGTCAATTAGTTTTAGAGATAATTAAAATTAATTACCCTTTGTATGCCAGTACAATGACACAAAATAACCTCATTAGAGAGCTACCATTGACACATGTTTAGATGTTAAAACATATAAGCTACACAATGGTAGGAATATTTTCTTTTATTTTATGATTTTTGGCAAGGCTGCAGCAGTCTGAATATCAGTGTTGCAGACACACCATTCTTATGCTCTAATTGAATGAGAAATTAAAAGATTTCAGTGATGTTATTTGAAAATTCACTCCTACCACTGTGTACTCTACAGATAAATCTGCATTCCACAACAAAAATGGCTGTGCTAGCTGCTCTGAAGACAGGGGTATTGCTCTGCAAGTTTGCCACTGCAGCAAGATTTTCATTACGAGAAATGAGAGAAAAACAGAAGAAGCCCAATTTGGGTAAACTGAAACACAGAATTACTATATCTTTGTCAGGTGATTTGTGGCCACCACAGATATAATCTGGATGCTTACTGCTGCACTACTTCTAGTTGAAAACAGCCCATTTCTGGTACATTTTTATAGTAAAAAATATATAGCTTGTCTTTGATAGAAACTGTTGCTGTGGCTGAAATATTGATTCTAGATGCGAGAAACTTGTTCAGCACTTTCGGCACTGCCCGTATGCCATGGAAGTACCATTTTTCAAAAACTGATTTTTTTCACGATATTCTGCCTCCAAGACCAGTGTCCCCCCTTAAAAACAAAACTAAGCAATTTCGAAAGCCGATAATGCATCGATAATACGAAGCGCATCCTGTGCTTTCTACAGAGAGCGAGTGGACGCAGTTTATCAGAAGGTTATATCGCCAGTGATTAGATCGCACCGGTGATCTTATAACGTCAAACCAAACAAGTCAAAGCATTGCATCATATAATCCTGTACTGAGTAGTCACGTGACAAGCGTAACCTCGTGCTGGCAAGCGTACATTGGCGGTTTTGTCGTCAAGCAAAAGCATGGGTCGCGGTCAGTGCGTGCTGCACTCATGCACCACTTGAACAGCAGGGAACTGCCAACAGATTGCACATTCGTTTGTCAGCTGGTAAGTTGTGGTGGTGGCATCGAGGAAGCGCAGAATAAAAAAAGGGGGGAAGGGAGAGAGAGAGAGAAAAACAGCTGAATGTTTCGTAGCATTTAGAGACTAAGCTGGTAGATCTGACAGTCAATATGCACACGATGCGCGCTTGCCCAGCGACCTTGGCTTGGCCGTGCGACGCACGTGATGTGCCCGTTCATGTGGCCTGTTGATGCAAGGCTAGTACTCCTGGTGCGCACGACATGTGTACCAGAGTGCGCACCGTTGGGCACAACGTGGCCCGTGTATCTGCGCCGTGTATTGATGGCCGCGCACACGGTTTGGGCAGGCCGAGAAAATGACGATGTGAACGTGCGCATTTTGTTACATGTTAAATAATTTGCCTGAAGATGCGGAGCAGTTTAAACACTGAAGCAAAGGACAAGACACAAGTGTTCCGTTCCCAACGCCGTCAGCGCTGCCAGCTAGTGCTTACGATCGCCATGCCTTCGGGCGCGTTCGAACACGCTTCAGTAGCTATATAAGCAGACGTTTTATTGCCTGAATTACGTGAACTTGTAGAATACTTTAAAATTTATATCAATGCATGCTTTTCTGGTGAAACTGCATGATTTTTTCATGTGTTTGGATCATACGTTTTCCCAGATAATACGTTCAGTGTCAGCGCGATTTTTCAAAAACGTATGAACAAGGTTCTACTGTAATCAAATATTTTCATAACACCACCACTATTGCCAACATGTGGTTTATTATGACAGTCAAAATTTATGACGACACACGGGTGTGTTTCGATAAGGACAGACCATGAGAGGCCCCGGCTTTTTTTTTTTTTTTTTTCAGCAAAATTTTTTACGAGGTAGGCAAATGTCTCAGAAAGGAATCAACCTTCGTTTTGCAAAATTTGGCATGGATTTCGAAAAAAAAAAAAAAAAAAAACGACTGGTTTCACTACAAGTGGAAAAGGGCACTTTCAGATGTTAGAGATGTCACAACTATGAAGCCCCATATTTTTGAAACTAGTGCAATGTACCAGCCGAATTTTTTTTCAGTTCTTCTATGACAGTTCTACTTTGGCCCACAATAAGTTGAACTTGTGTTCAACTTATTGTGTGGGCCCCATCAACTTTGCCTTTTGGCTTCGAATTGCTTGAAAATTAGTCTGTATGGCCGGGCAGTTTTGTTCAAATTAACCATGAGGCTTGTTTCAGGTTCGAATTAATGAGAGTTTTCACCACATTCAAATACATGTCATTTTGCCTGGACCAATGTACCAGTTTTATTTATCCGGCGGTTTGAATTATGTAGGTTCAAATTAACGAGGTTAGACTGTATAAAGAATTATCACACACTGAAGCTGTTTCAGTGTCCATACTGAATTAGTCATAGCAAGGTTTGGCTGCACTTGCATTTTACACAAAAACAAAGCAACAACTGCAGTTTTGTTCATCATTAGCAATCGACATGCTGATTGCCACGATGGAAGAAATCACACGGAACTGAGGCAACTACAAGAGCAGCAACAGCATAATAGGTGCTTTACACTTTGCACACTCTTAAAATGATGGGCAGTTGAGTAGCCTGTTAAGATTATGGGGTTTATCTGGCAAGAGCAAGCGTTAATTGTGCGCTAGGCGTGGCAACATCATGGGGTTTACATGATAGACTAACTTGTTAATTGCCTATGTTCCACCCGCTGTTTTCTTGTTTTTGATTTAGTATTTTGCTTTGCTGCACCCCTACATGCACTATCGGTTTGTGCATGGTGAACAAAAAGTATACCTTCTTTCCAGTAGCTTTAAACTACGCAACGCAGGTACGGGCCAACTCCGGCGATTTTTCAAGGTAGATGTCAATAAAATTCACTGAGTACAATCGTTGGCACACTTTTGGTCATTTGTGTAAGACTACAGGCTCGAGAGATGCGCAGATTTCTTGCATTTCAATTTTTATTGATTACCTCAAACTGCCCACCTGGCTTCCTACAATTATTGGCCACACTGTGTGTTAACATCTTAGGCAAAGCAAAAGAAGCGCACTGCTACCATATCACAGCCTTCGAGATCAGTGCATGCCGCCAACTTTCGCGACATTACCGCCAGAGGAAGGGCACATGCACTATCGCACCATGAAAAAGGCAGGTTGACCGATTTGACGTCACTGCTGGGTTGGATTTGGTTTTAGCTTAGTGCTTTTTTGTGATTTAAAGATTATCTTCAGATTTGCTGTGCATTTCTCTATTCTACCAGGGCTACGCCTAGGTAGATCCTTTGTAGAACTCGGTATTACTTAGTAGAACTTGACTATACTACTAAGTTATGCCAAGTTCTACAGAGCCCCAGTCGAATCAAGAACAGCAAGTATAATCAAGTTATACCCTCGTGACGTTATAGCCACGATCAGTAGACCATCGGCCAGCTTTGCTGTGATTTGGCCTTCGCGACCTAGTGCAACCTCCATGCTTTTTTGTTTTGGGCTGTTTTATGAACTTTGTTGGACACTTGCAGTGCAAGTTAGTGGGTCAGTACACTACCAGTACGCTCCGGGGATCGAGACGGCGCGCACGACGCCTTGTTTCCTTGAATGTCCTTACATCTCCCTCTCCCAGCTGGACGGAGCGGCAGCCCGTCACTGTCTAAGGCCACCTACTTTGCCTACGTGGCTCGTAACCAGTCTGTCATTGGACAGCTGGTAGGTTCTCAGAGGTTTGCTCTTTTGGTGTTTTGGAGATGCTCACAGAGAACTCGCTGGGACTCGGAAGGGTGCACATGTACTTTTGTGACCCTCCGGCCGACGAAGCCATCAGCCAGATCGCGCACCATTCCAAGCCTCAACAACCACCGGCGGCGACCTGCAATCGGCACCCATGTGTATGTTCTTTTCCTTCCATGTTCCATTTCTGTGGGCGCGTGGCCGCAGGCGCCCTGGCCAAGGGTTAGGTGGTTCTCCCTCTGCATCGTCTTTGTGTGTTTTGTGTTAAGACGCCATATTGATTGTTATTGTCCTTTTTTTTGTATTTCATTCGACCTTAGATTCGGCCTGTTTGTATACTTAACCTGTTATTAAATTACCATGCTCGGAGAGTGATGCCTAAGGTTCTCCTCTTTTCCCACGTGTGCCTGCTCGTGCTGTCCCACCTTGAGACAGGCCGCCGGCTCACGCACGTGACAGCGCAGCGGTGCAGAGCTTGAGACAAACGAGCACACAGATGCGACGGCCCCATTCTATGCTCATCAAGTGCTCAAACACCCCGGTATGGTGTTGTTAGCGGCAAGGTCGCTGTTAGTAACCCTACGGCACACACTGGTGTGGAACAGTGCAGCTAGATGGCCTTTCATTGTCGATCGGTCCATCTACCACACTACTGGTGAAATAAAAGAGACAATCTTCGTGCTATGGGAAAAAAAAAAAGCGCGCATTTCGCAGACAAGAAGAAGGAATGCTCCTTTTTTTAAAGGACGAGCCTCTTGACTGTCAAGAGGCTCCAGATGAAGGCTGCACAGCGTGTTGCACAAACCAATTCCAGAACCATTCAAGGGCCCCAGAGCAACAAATCACCGAACGGTGAATAAATGGAGTTTCTTGCGATTTTAAAGGCAGCCACACTTGTACAAGAAGATTCATACAGCAAAGTTTGATGAAAAGATGACAGTTGTGAGCAGGAGTGCTGGCAAGTGGTGGCCTACTGATGTGAATAAAAAAAAATCATCGCACGCATTGTCTACGGTTTTTACTTCTAATTGAAAAAGTAAGGTTTTGATATCCAGTTTCTTCTCTACATTGTAGAAAAAATTTCAGCTCTTAGAAAACTTGACTCCCCCTCCCAACCCCCTCACACATAATGAACTCTTGCCTAAATTCACTTTACCTTCCTAGAGGGGGAAAAAAAAGTGGGTTCATTACATGAGTAACTACCATATATTACAGTCAGCAACACAGTACCTAGGCTACCTTGTCAGATCGTAACCGTATTCATAAGCTATAGTAACATAACGCGAGCAATAACAGTTACTCAACGCTGTCATGATGGAATATTGGTTGTTCCACATGGTCAGGCCACTGCAATGCATGCCAAAGAGATCCTGCACGAGGACACAGCTGCGAATGACATGGCAGCATGTTCTGGTTGCCTGTTAACAGCATGCAGTACACCAGCATGCCTACATGAGCACCAACAGCGCCACTAAGATGCTTGTCGTGATAGTGCATGTTGGTGGGGAAAAGTCGTACTACTGGTAAGCTCGTGGTTGGCTACCATTGCACCTCCGTGCACAACTGATGCTAGCCCATATAGGCATCACCAGTCTCGGCACTAAGCGTAAGAGCAGAAGGTCAGTAATTTTCAGCCAAGACTCGATCACAATTAAATCTTTCTAAATTATCATAAATTTAGAATACTTAATTTTCAAATCAAGTACAAATATTAAAAGCTTAATATTCAACAAATATTCATAACATTCGCAGCCCCGACATTTTCCACTGAAAGTCATAAAATGCATGTGGTTTGTCTAATACAAAGGAGTGAGCTATACACTAGAAAATGCGGTAGCTCAAAATTAATAAAAGACCATTAAGCAGCTCAGTGCACTGTCACAACTATGAACAACTATGAACATTTGGCATCTCAAACAGAACTTCACAAGTACCACACTGCACTTACATCTTGCAGATCTCCAGGAAATTGGCAAAAGAGGACTTCTTGGTGCCCACCTTCAGTACCTGAGGTGGCCGCATCACCAACTTCTTCTTCTCACCAGCCACCATGTCTGGGTTTTTCTCCCTCATAATGTTAAACACCCGCTGCAAAAGCTGCAATGATAAAAAGAATAGAATACAAGGTCAACTTTTATTCCAGACTACACCAAATGTGCTCAAAACAAAGCATACTGAGCGGAGCATGCCCCAGAACAAAAATAACGAAACTTCGAATCTCGAAAATTCGAACTCTGATAATGCAAACTCTAGATTAATTCAAACAAATTTCAAAATCATTTATTGGCATCCTATGTTTTCAATGCATTTAAAAGCTGCTTAATTCAATCTGCACTATTCAGTTAATTCATACTTTTTGCTTACCCTTACCAGAAATGTCACCTGCGTTGGTTTCTTCTAGCTGAACATAGTTTTTGATGGAAATAAAGCACTTGTCAAAGCATTCAAAAACACTAGAAGGAAAAAAGAAAAATAAACACTGAAGTGACAACAATGCATGTAATAACTGGCCATCTTTGTTTCTCACTGGTGTGCTGCTATGAGCCATACTTCTGCTTGCACCTGATCATTCAAACAAAATTCTGATGTGCTGTCAAGTTGGAATTATTGAGTCTACTGTGTAAAACATAAGTATGTGTCATCAGTCCAGTGTCCTGCCATAGGCAAAGGCTTAGTGGAACACCGCATAGCATATATAGGCTAAAGTATGAAAGCTTGCAAAGGAGTTTTAGCAGACGCTCCGCCCAAAACGTGTGCAGCACATCAGCACAGCTGTTAGCCACCGTCAAGTAGCGCCAGCTATAGAGAATGAACAAAACAAGAAAACTCGTAATCCATGCCCTCGGAGATCGCGGCAGCAGTAATGGATGTAGCTTTTGGTGTTTTTGAGCAGCTTTTGGAACAGGAAAAAAATAGGAGTTCAGAGAAGCAAATTTTTTGGCTTGTAGCAAAGCAGCTATGGCTCGGAGAAATTTTACTGCAGTGCCGAAAGGCATAAATTTGTGCTTGAAAAGAAAAAGATGACTGCGTATGGGTGTACTCAGTCTGCAAATAGTGCCTCGGACTCTCGTCCACCAAAAAGACATGCTAAGAAATGCAACTTTCAGTCAACATCACGACATGGCAGCTGCCTTAGCAAAGACGATGAATAGTGCTTCAACACCATGCCACTTGGCTCGTCCCTCCAAAACGGCAAACCGCCTAAACGTAGAACGTCTGTTTTCTTTAAAAATCTAGTATATGGCCAGCCTTTTTTGCCCACAGCCATAACTGTCATCCACCTAGAGCATCCTGCGTTAACACCGTGACTGCTGTTTCACGGTCACTAACAGTGTGCCTGCTATCACGTGGCATGGCAGTCTTCACAGCAAAGTTAACGCCGAGTCTTGTGCTACATAATGCGCCACATAATGGTGCAAATTATGTAGAAAATAAGGCACATTCATTAAAATGAGGTAATGCGTGGTATAGCACCATTACACACCTAAACTTGGTGGCCAGAAGAAGCACAGATTTCTTGCCGAAAAGCAAAACAACATTCTTGAGTACAGATGCCAATGAAGCTGCGGTGGTAACATACGCTGCATACGGCGACAAGCAAACCATCGTCACATTTGCATAACTAAGTTACATATAAAAATCCCGATTAGAAAATTGAAGATTGATTTTCATTGAGCAAGTATATTCCAAATCGAACAGTGATTAACATAATCGCTCCTAAAGCTGCATCATGTGGGAATATTAACGCGAAACAGCACAGATGCTAACAGCACTTATGATGTTATGTTGCTTTGTGCAAACCCACCACGCTTGCTCACCCTCCCTATGTCACAAGCTGTGGTCCTGCAATACCACATCAGACACACTCAATTTCTAAGCGTGCACATCATGTGATCCTCCATTCTTTATTCTCATCTCTTTAGTGCAATAGCTTGTCAAGCTAATGATAAATGATGACACCCACAATGAATTCAATCAGCAATAATAATAAAAAAAAATCCACGCATCTCCACGAAGAGAACCATGACGAGTGGGCGAAGCACTGGGAATCGTTCAGTGTTACCGTAAATCACCCGTGACATTGCCCATTCATGCATGTAAACGAGTGACAACACGTGTGTATGTTTACACAGGCATTGTAATTTACGCTCCTGGCCTTTAGGAGGTTCCTGCGCTCCCAAGTCGTAGATCATGCAGAGTTCCGAATTACTTTTAGTTAAAGCGCACACTGCGAATCCTTATGGTTCAACTATGCACAAGAGAAATCTCCCACCGGCACTGTATACATTGCAGGTCAAGATCCAGTGCCAATATATACGGAGTGGCCAGTGAACGGCTGTGCAGCGTGAGCAGTCAGTTTTTTCAATCAAGAAACTCGCTAGCAGACACTGACTGCGTCAGCGTTCTCTCTCGCGGGCGAGGGTGCGTTCTCGTTCCTTGCGAGCTGGTAAAGCGTTCATCGCAGAAAGAGCGTTTCCATAGTCAAAGCACGCCATTCGCTCTCTCTCACGAGACACTGTGCCCCATAACGGGCGCAACTGTAATTAGATGGCTACACTGGGCGTACGCCGCAAGCTCGACTCTAAGGTGCCTGGCCCGTAAAAAAAAAAAAGAATGAAACTTGTGGGTAAAATGAAAAAATTCGCTGTTGCAAGAATTTCGTTATGAAATAAGGCAGTGCAAGAAGAAAATTACTGAAAACCAAAGTGTTACTGTAAATATTTTGTTAAAATGTGCTGGTGTACCTTGCTCCCGACAGCAAGTTTAATAAATCGTAGCTGGGACAAGTCCATAATTTAGTCTTCATGCATAGAGTGTCACGTATCGCTTGCCACAGAGCGTGCCTGCTGCAGCAATCTCTTTTATCCTGCGAGAGTCACCACATTTCCACCGAGCCTGGTACCCTGTTCTCAAGGATTCACAGTTTCAAAAGGCATCTTAGGGCGTTATTAGGAGGCTGCAGGCTTATTTCTGAAGTCCGGGCATTCCATCTGCAGTCCGCAGAAACTTTCTCTAGGTAGCCTACATGACCGCCTAACTTTCCTAATCACTCCTCGTGTCACTCACAGTCGAAGACCTCGGGCATCCAAAAAAGACGATATGCAGCTAGGTCTTTAGAGCGAAAAATGACTTTCCTGTGGCGAGAGCTTGATAATAATAAAAGTGGCACGTCACAATGTGAACTTAATTGAGGACACATACGACGCACAGAGATCCATTTGAACGCAAGGCGAACCACCGCAAACGTCCTCCGTCACTATTTTGCAATGGTGACAACACTCCATCTAGCCAATCTGACAAGAAGTTCCAAGGAGACATTCCAATTACGGCAAAAGTACAGCAATGCCAGATATCGAACTACATGTGGCATACACAAAGAGGGCAACCAATGAACGTGCCGGTAGAACTTATCACCGGCAGGTCTATCACGACAACCTGTTGTGATTGTTGCACTGTTGCAATTCACACCAGCAATAACCCAAAAACAGTGTGTAGCCATTTGCTGCGCAGCATAGTGAACGGAATACAAATGTGAATTTCATGATGCTCCACCAGAGGACACGCCCGGCCATGCTTCAACGCATTCTACAAAGCTGCACACCACACTGGTTCATATTATGTGCAAATAATGTGAACCTGCAAGCATTTCCGTTCACCACATGCTTGCCGGCATTAAACAATGGTGACGCACTGAGAAAACAATGGAGGCAACATGATCAGTAAACAAACAAGATGGCGGCCCTGAGGTTTTCATTATGGCGGCACCTATGCAAGCGTTCTGTGGTGTTATTTTGCGAATTTAAGTGGGCGAAAGCTGCATAGGTGCACATTCCTCGGACTTTGGAGTCACCATGGGGTCTAACAGTCCTGCAAATTTCGTTATCGCGGGATCACAGTTTCATTGTTGTCGAGATACAAAATGCATTGAATCTTATGGGCTTTTGTTGGATTGTGAGATCTTTTGCTGTTGCGGGTTTCGAGTGCATCGAACTACTTTACAACCCCCTTCAAGTTCAATAATATCCGGGATCGATTGTACAGGCGCGAGCAAAAGTATACGGACCACGCGAGCACGTGCCAAACTGGCTTTCCGCTCCACCTAGCAGAACGCTGCCTAACGGCCACCGGAGAGCTCCACCGGAAATTAGTCTACTCGCTACCCGCTAGCATGTAAATTTTTCAGTGCCGTGCACCGCATTGTTAGTTTGCTGTTTCGACACAGCGCTCGTCGGCGGTAAGAACGCCACACATCTGCCTTGATACCGGTATCACCCCTGCATCGACCGGCTTGCATCGACCGGTGCGCCGATGAAGAGATATCAGTTTCACGAAGCGCTATCATCATATGAACCCGTGGATTCGGATACCGAAGAGCGCTTAGCGTTAGAAAGAGAAAGGTGGAAAATACTTATTCACAGTTGGAAAAACAGACAGGCCCTAGATTTAAGGAGGGATGCTTCTTGCACGTAGCGCTGCTGTCGATCGCAGCTGACGTGACGGAAGTGTCGCGAAGAGCCTGTGAGCCACGCGATGCCGTGGTCCGTATACTTTTGCTCGCACCTCTACATCCAAGCATGACAAGCTTCCCTCAGGGTTCTGTGTTTTTCTTTACTGATAGTGTTACTTTATTCCTACAGCAAATGGTACACATGCAAATCTTCAAATTACTTATTACTTCATGAAAGCACTCACCAGCAATATTATCCTTTAAAAAACGTGGTTACAAACAGGCTAGAGCACAAATCTAAGTAGAACTGCCATCATAGTCTGCAAATGCTGTTCTATCAAATGCATTGCACTGCCTGCTCCCTAAGTGGAACACCGGTTTTACATCCCCCAGTTTTACAACGACCTACATTTTACGACAGATTAGTCCGGTCCCGGCGAAAGCCCCATAGACACAATGCATTAAAAACCTCAATTATACGATGCGATCTTACACGGAACCCACGTTACACGACGATCCACGCGAAGCAGGGTGACCAAACGGCGAAGAAAAGGGAGGTGCCCACGAGCGCCTTTCGTTGCGCTGGCTCTTTGTCACCCCTGCGCATGCCGAGTGCTCGGGAAACCGGTTCGTTTCGGCTTTCCACTGCCATTTGTTCATCTTCCCCTGGCCCTCCCATTGGCAGGCGGTGCTGCGAGTAGCGGCATAGAGTGGCGCCCCCCCCTCCTCCCCCCCCCGGTTGTTGTCTTCCCCCATTCTTTGCACCCTTTCCTACCAACCATCTCTCTCCCGCTCTCCTGCGATCTCCCTCCTGTGATAACGAAAAGCGAAGTGGCACACACAAAGGCAGACATCACAGCGACAACCACGAAGCAGGCGCTAACCCTAACCGTAGCAGACGACGCACAAAGGCCACCGCGTCATCACGCGCAGCAGCCAGTAGGGGCCGCACGATCCCCCACTCTCTCGAGGAGCACGCACTTAGCGCAATCGCAGCTTCGCATCCAAGCGCGGGATACTCGAAATGCCCCCGCAAGCCTCCCAATCATGAATGAACCACGCTTCCACCACGCTACCGCCGCCGGCGGTGGAAAAAAGCGCACGACCCCCCCCCCCCCCCTTCACAAACAAAACAAAACCAAAATGGCGCTGGTCGATTGAATGGTGCGTGAACGGCACTCGCTTGAAGTTGTGCTGTTTTGGAACGTGTTTGAGCAGCACAGCAGCTGCTGCTGCTCGTAATATATTTGATATCAAGTAGTTTTAGGGCGAATTAGGCACTGAAAATTAGAGGAGGGGTAGTTTATGACACATACAGTCCAAATATGCGGTTTTCCGAAAAGCGTGTTTTTCGCGATTTTTCGACTTTCAAAGGCCGTGAACCCCCCCCCCACCCCTTAAGTGTGTGCCATGTTTTGCTACGGCTGTTGCGAATCACACCAGTGGATTGTGCTGCACTCAAGGGAATAAATTTTTCTGTCCGGATTTTACAACGCCCGCATTTTACGACGCTTTTTCGCGGTCCGGAGAACGTCGCATAATAGGGGTTTCACTGTATCTACTCAATTCACCATCGGTCAACTAGCAGAACAAATAGCCATAAAGACCCAAAGGAAACAAGATACAGTGGAACCCCGTTCATAGGTTTTTCAGCGGACAGGGGGGAAAAAAACGTAACAGCCGGGAAAATGCAAGAGTGAGGAAAGCTCCCAAAATGAATGAGAACAGGGCCGCTTTGATTTCAAACAATTTATTTCAGCAAGGTGAGCCATCTAGGTCGCCGACCGATAATCCGGACAGCCGCGCGGTACCGCTAGTGCCAACATAGGCTTATTGTGTTAAAACCGGCCGATATTTCGGAGGTTTCTAGCTCTAAATTCGATAATTCGGACTGAGGTTTAGTTCCAGCTTGACGCGCCAATTTTGGAGGCAAGTCACCTCGTCGCTGCGATCACCGCATCCTGTTCCGGCACCCCGCGCGTGGTTTGTGATTGCGAGTACGGCTGGTTGGCTGGTCGCGTCGAGTCCGCGATCGCTCGATAGCGCTTTCACGTTCCGTCTTCAGCACTTGTTTACCGTATTTACCCGCATAATTTGTGCCCTCGCATAATTTGCGCACCCCTGACATTTAGCCAGCAATACAAAAAAAAAATTCCTCGTATATTTTGCGCTCGCCGTCCGGCCCGAACCAGCTTGCCGGCGAGCGCACGGACAGACTTTGGACAGCCGCGTGGCCGCGCCCCTCGCTGCGTGGGCGAGCACAGTCATACCAAAAGGGGCTGCGAGTGCGATGTTCCTTTTTCCGATTCTTTTCTCCGGAAGCCTCCAGAGCCCAAAGTACGGTCGCCTAGAATAAAAGCACTCGAGTGGGGGCGACGAAAACGGCTGAAGCAGAGATCAAACACGCCCAGCACATCTCCGTCGCTCGGAGGCGATAACATCACCCCTATCGGATTGCCTGCCGTCGAAGCAGGGAGGAAACGCCCGGCCCGTCTTTAACGAGCACGAAAAGACGCAAAGGCGGGAGGGGGGGTGGGGAGTGTCGCTCGGCTGCCGAGATAGCGCTGCCGCTATCTCGGCAGCCACCAGCGGGCGGTAAAATCAAAATAGCGATGCCCGGGCGGGTACGGCGTGCCAAGTTGCGACGCATCATGCGGGAACACGCCCACAGTTGCGGCGTAGCAGCGGGGTTTGCAATACATGGGACCCTATGGGAGCTGTGCCGGGACCGATGAAAAACAATGTAACAGCCGGGAAAACGCAGCAGTGAGGAAAGTAACAGCGGGGTTCCACTGTATAAGCACTGAGAGATCCACATATGATAGTTTACTTCAACCATTGGTGGTAGGAATATGTTGCGAAATTTCTAGTGGTGGGCAACACTGCCATACCTGCCAGGTTCGCAGAGGAGTCATTACGGAGATCTGAAGGGGGGGGGGGGGGGGGTCGCAATATTTCACATGCATTTTCCATGACTGAATTTTTTATTTAGTTGCAACGGAGCAGGAATTGCAAGAACCTCCACAACTGGTCCCTATCACTAAATCTTCAATGTGGCTGACGCCACCCAATGTAATTACAGTCAGTGACCATGTCATACTAGGAACATCATGTGATATGAGAAGCAGAAGTGATACCGCATTTACTCACATCTAACGCACACCTTTTTTCCGATAAAATGGGTCCAAAAATCTTATGCACGTCAGAATCGAGTGCGAACGAACGACACCGTTACCATATCGCCGTTGGCATCAAAACGGCCACCTCCTATGTGCTTTGGGCGCTGTCGAACGGTCACTGCCGAAAAAACGAACTAGCAGCGCAGCGGTCTGTGATGCGCATAGTTAGTGTAGTTTCTATGTCGCCACCGGTCCCCCACGTTACGACGCCACGACGTGCATGATGCGTAGGCCGCGCCGGCCTGGCTGTCTTGCAGCCAACCGAAGTCACTACGTCGCCGATGCAATCTCTGAGATGCCCAGGCACAGCAGCTTTAGGTAGCATTCGCGTGTGGCCATAACGGGAGAATAGATGTTTCCCATCACTGCACACAAAATGGCTCATCATCGCATTTGTCTCTCACATCTGTGCCGAGCCTGAGCGACCTGAGCATCTGTCATGCGCGCTGCACGACGCCCAAGATTGCATTGCAGCAATCTCAGAGACCACGCCCTGACCATGCTCAGGCTTAGCTGCGCCAGCATGCGCAGTACGCATGGCAGCACACGGCAGCGGGCGTGAGGGAACTGTGATAGCATAGCACGGAGGAATGCAGCACTGCGAGTAAATGACCACTGCTTGCACGCGGCTACGCCCGGCAAGGTGAGGCAGTTTTATCTAAAGCTCCTCCAAGGAAAGTAGCGCCAACCACTTCTCCTCCTCCTCCTAATTTCTCCGCCTCCCCCTCTATCCCGATGCAGCCTCGATGGTGTCGCCGCCTATGTGGGACCTGCCACAGCAGACGACGGCTGACGCGCTAATGGTGGAAATAGGCGGAAAAGTTCGTTGAAACCCTGCGGAGCAGTTCTTGGGTCCAGAATTTGCTTAGTCAGTAAATGGGGTTAATAACGTTTTGTTTAAATCGTGCAAAAAAGAATAAAAAAGTACAATTATTGAAGACGTAAAAGGTCCGCTCGCTACAGGGCTCGCGTTGGTATAAAGCACAGCGCATGCACGCGACGTAAACGAGCATGACTTAGCGCGTGATTACGAAGGTTCCAGGTTCCCAGTGTGTGGGTTTATGTGAACAAGCTAATTCGTAGGTTCAATTACGCACATGCGGAATACCTTCGCTCGGCTGGAGTGTGAAATATTCCAGCCGTATTGCCCGAACAATGTTTCTCAAATAGGTCTCTTCTTCGCGCTGTTTGGATGATGCACGAATTCCGGAGCGTTCAAAGTGCACATTAGACGCTCCCCAGGTGACCTCTGTTAGCCACAAACATCTGCTACGACCTCCCTAAAAACGAGATCACTTCAAGACGTTAACAAGGTTAAACACGACACACTAAATCAACACATGCGGGAGTATATATTGACGCTAAACGACTGCGTTCGATGCTAACGTCTGGATGACCTGAACACATGGCCTTAATGAAGTTCCTTTGAAGTCACAGGCCAGCGGAAGATGCGAGCACTGTCGTCGCAAAACAGAGCCATGAAACAAAGTAAGCCCATTCTAAAAAAAGTCAGCTTCAGCGTTTTAAAACCGCGCACAGCATCGCCAGGCCAGTCGCACGCACCTTCGGCGGTGCACTACCTATGAAGCAAAGAGAGAGTGCACCAGCTGAAGCGTACTAAAGAACCACGTACAGCATAGGGTCACGAAACGTACGTTGGGGTCATGAAATGTGGAACTTACTTTACAAAGCCTTGCTCTTTTTTGCAACCTCCTTGAAGCCAGTACGCCCGATCCTGTCGATTTACACATTTTTTCTTTGTAGGTTGCGTTTGTCAGAATGAAAAAAAAAAAAAAAGCAAACTTAAAAAGCCTTTTTCGTAACCTTGTCGCCTGCGACAAGCGAGTGCGCAGCAGCACGGCCATAGAATACAGTTGTCCTCCTTAACACGTTCCTCCTAACATCGTAACCCATTAACACACGCACTCAATCCGTTTGCGAGCACAGCAGCGTTGTCGTGCAGGTCCGAAAATGGCGACCGAAGCGCGGTAGAAAGAAAAAATAGAGGAAAAAATACAAAGGAGTGCTCGTCTTCTGCCACGTGACACGAATCAGCCAATGGGGGAGCGGAGGAGGTCGGGGCACAGCAGGTGGCGGGGAGCAAACGTCGGGGAGAGAGCGGTGGCGAAAAGGACAATGAATGGCGCTACTTTTAAAAAATAGAGGGGCTTTAGTTTTATCGGGACGTAGGAGTTATGAACTGGTGTGTGAACGTCTTCGAGACGCTGCGAATGAAGTGAAGTGGGAAAGCCACAGCACGGCTGTTCGCGGGACTGCAGGGATTCAAAGTTAGCGGTGCATTTATTATATGAGTGCGTTCATTACGAGACTGCGGCATTTGGTTTTATCAATGTGAGAAGTTTGATTACCACGGACTTTTATTTTTTCGGGTCACGATAAACGGTTGTGCGTTACAATCGAGGGCACGGTAGAATCGAGCAAATACGGTACTAGGAGCTTCAATTCTAAGCTTGACCGGCTACACTTTTTCACTCTTCACTGGTCACGATGTCAATTGGTGTCACACAGCTTTGGCACTATGTGGCCAGACTAGAAGGATTCAGCCAAATACGGGCACGTTTTCAGGAGATTTCTGTTTCGGTCGTAGTACAATTGTACAAAACCATCAAAATTCTGGGAGTCTCCTGGACAATTTGGGAGACCTGGAGGTATGAAAATGCATGGCAAGAGCAAAAAAAGAGCAGATAAACATAGAAACTGAATGGTTGCAAGCAATCTCAGATATCTTACCTCATCATATGTGTAATCTCTATCGCTGCCTGACCACGTATTGGAACTGCTTGTTGTACTCAACTTGGTGTCCATGTCATCTGCTAAAAGATAGAAAAAAGTGGAAAGGACACATATTTAATATGGTCCCAGAGAGACACTTTTATGCTGCAAGAAAGGCATGCATTAAAGAAAACAACTAAGTCCTAAAATAAGTTCCAATGTGTGGAGCGATTTTGTTACGTCATCCAAGTTAAGGTAGAGTCAATATGTAGTTCTGAACCCCCTATGACTGTCCTTATCTAACTAAATGCAGCAGCAGTAGCTTCCACACTGGCAGGTCATCTGCCATGTGGACTGGTGCATTGTTAACAGAATGGTTGTTGGGGATGCGGTCTGTTCAAACTAACTGTCACTAATGCTCATGAGTGCAAGTTACACTGGGTACATTGCAAGGTTCTCACAAGCTCTTAAACAAAATAAAAATGCAATGAACATTCTTGTTTATGCATTTCTAGCAGCTGTCACCCACGTCGGTCACCTGCAATGCATAAGCATAGACTCCAGCACGAGACTGGCACATAAGAGACAAAAGCAGGGGCACTTTTGTTCAAGCTCTCACGCTGGAATTGGCAATCCTTGAGGCCACCCGTTCAGAGCCCTTTCCACATAAACAGGTGGAGGAGGCAGCCCTGTGGCACCTTGCACAAACAGTTACCATTTTCGGTTCCCCATGTGCCCATTTATAATGTCAAGGGCATGAGTTGGAGCAGTGGGTAGTGACTAGAACTGGCCACAAAGCAGAGCAGCGGGTGTTATTTCCACTGCCGCCTAACAGCGGAGAGAACCCTTGTATAATCACACACTAGGATACACAAGGTTATGATACAATAACAACATCAGTTCAAATTAATGACATTTTAAAGCATTAAAAAACCACAGCGCACAATGCAAACAGAATCCAGTAACTCAACATGCTTGCTCACTTCATAGTGTCTTTCAGACCATAAAATTAAGGTCATGTAACACACACAAAAAAAAAAGAAAGAAAAAAAGATGTGTGTGTGTGTGTGTGTGTGTGAGAGAGAGAGAGAGAGAGAGAGAGAGAGGACTAAGGTTAGCCTGATCTGCCTTAGCCTCACCTAATCCCATTTCCTCCTTTTTTATTACACTGAGTCACCATAGTTTTATGGTCCATGAAACAAACCTGCAATTCTTGCTAAAGATAAATATATAAAAGAACTCTTCGCTAACATGAACTCTTTTACTCAGGACTCACCTTTAATTAAAAAACATTTCTGCGGTAGCCAGCACTAGACTGTTCGAAAATTTCACGTGCTACCCAGGAAAACAATGACTCTTTAGAGCTATATGCCAATGTTACCAAGCTTGAAGTTGGGGTGGTTAATCAATCACTCGTCAACATCGCTATGTGGCCTGGTCTCGTGGCTCCAAAGGGCTGTTGTTCCCCGTAGGTAGTGAAATATGGATCAGGTTTGCTGGAAAACACAACCTTCAGGGCCAGAAACTACCACACAGGGCAGGCCAGCATCTCTGATTACACTGAGTAATCCGAGGACCCCTGGATCTAGTTTTTTCATACAGTTGAACCCCTTTATAAGAGACATGCCTCACAGAGCACTTTCTGTCCCTTACGTGAGTGGTCTCGTATAAGCAGGGTGCTATGTTTTCTTTTTTAATTGATCAACCCTTCTTTAGATATGGGCACACAACTAAACTGACCATGAAAGAAGGCTACCAGATGTTGCGAAGGGTTTATTATACAGTTAAACCTGCTTATAACGAACCTCCATATAACGAATTCCTAGATATAACAAAGTTTTTCTATTCACCACCGTTACTCCATAAAAGCGCATGTACTTGAGACCTCTATGTAACGAAGTGCCAGCGGGAGACCCCCTTGAAATAACGAATTTTCTCCGCCGACAGCCTAGAGATCTTGACCCAAATTTTGTAACTTTTGCACGAGCAACAACCGGACGCACCTTCTCCGCCGCGACGGAATGCGAAGCGGCGGCAGCGCGCTTGGCACGCTCGAAGGCACGGCGACTACGAGGCGAGAGCAAGCGCACGTGTGGTGCGAGCGCGCACTAAGGTGGGCCTGCATCCCTCGACTCGGCGATCTTGCCTCCGCGGGCGTGTCCTTTCCCCCTCACCTCAAACCTGATCCCACGACCTGCTGCACCTGGCCGAGCCGGCACCCTCCTTTTCCAGTTGATGTTGCCGAACCGCGCCGGCTTAAGAGAGAAAGAGAAAAAAACAAGTTTTTTTGTTCAACGTGCTGGTAGCGCCACTCTTTAGTTAATGCGCAAGTGTCTGCGCTTCACTTCGCTAACCTGACACTAGGTGACAGCGCTTGTTAGGCCTAGCTCGCGTGGTCGCGGGCGGCGCGCCTCGCAGGAACCTTGCCCTTGACAGCACAGGGATCGGGTGCACAGGAAATCGCGCTCACGGGGTGATTCAAGGGCAGCGCGCGTGAAATGATTAAAAAAAAAAAAGAACTAGAAGCAAACTGCGGTAAACTGAAGGTCACGGGCGCGCGTTCCGTGCGGAGTGTTCGCAGCTGACAGAGGGCTGTACCAGAATTCTCCGTCGCTTTGGAAACCCTATCCTCAGAGGGCTAGACACAGTGCAGCGGCTTTGTTTTCTTCTTCCCTCCGCTCATTGTTCATTTGTTCCGCGCTCCTTCCTCTTCCACGGCGATTCACTGTGCTCTTTTCGATCGGCACACTTCCCTTGTGAAGCCTGCTCCCTACACAGATTGTCCGCGGGATTTCCTGGCAGCCGCATTATAACCGGTCCTTCATCTCGGGGGAGGGGGAGGGGGGGGGTCTATGGGTATACAATAAGCACTATGCGTATACATTAAAGTTCTACGGGAGGGCAAACGGTGGTCAGAAAAAACTGCAATATAGCCGGTCCTGTAAATGTTTTCTCACCCAAAATAAATGTATTGAGTGAGCTCTGCAGTCTGTTACATTTTTGCTTACTTAAGCGTATCTTTTTCATATTTTCGTGTCGAACCTGCATATAACAAAATCCTCTTTATAACTAAGTTTTCCAGGAATTTGTCAATTTCGTTATATCCAGGTTTAACTGTATGCCACTTGCCTTCGCCTTCATGTTAGAAGATTTGTTTGGTGGACTGTAAAACTCTAAACAGAATTAATGCTTTTTTTTTCTCACCACAACCTTGTCAAATCACTTTATCACTTCTCTTGCTTCCTCAATGAATTAACTGCAGTTAGCAGCCAACAGCACTGTATTTAGAGTCAAGGTATTGGCTACAAGCAAGACTATAGACCAAAATTTAGTGATATTTTGTCCTTTATAACCAATTGTTCTCAGGAGCGTGTCTGTTACAAGAGATCTCCAACTAATAGAAGAGATTGGGCAGCCAACCATGTGATTAAACGTGATCTCTTATACCAAACCATCTCTTATATCAGTGTGTCTCATAATCAGTGCCCGTTTAATCTAACATTAATTGGTTGACCAGTTTGGCCAATGCATTGTTTGTGACAGGGTGAACATTCCAACATGTAAATTACACTTGAACTAGTGCAAGTAAAACTAGGCTTTATATAATAGACATAGTCATTTCCCATGTTTTGAACTTTCACGTCATTTTGAGTATGTGTGCAAGTCTTACATCTGGGATGGGAGCAAGTTATGTGGGCAATGTGCTGAGGCATGCCCGTAGCCAGGAGGGGTGTCCTATTGGTACGGGTCCCTCAAAAAATTTTGGTTGGGGGGTAGTGCTGATAACATAGTGTTGTGCTAATAACATAAGATTTAAAGACGTACTGAAAAATTTTCCATTGGCGTTTTTTTTTTTTTTTTTTCCATCAAATGCAAGGCCAAGCCCTCCAGAGTCTAGAAAATGTACTGGTAAGCGTCAGTGCATTGTCAAACTTATACTATTTATATGTTTTTAAAAGCTGGTTTTGGTTCTCACTGTAGCCTGACGTCATGAGACAGTATGTGCATGCAATGAGCTCCTCATCACGCGATTGCACAATAAATCGTGACGTTTTCACCCAGCGGTCTGTCGCATGCAGCGCCTGTAGCAACAAGTGCGAGATCAACAATGGATGAAATCTTGTATAGACTCCGAAAACAGCAGATCCTTTGGCACAGTGCAAGATGCAATGTACGGCATGCAAGGTGGGAGTTACCACAGCTCTGGAGCTTGGGATAAGCTTAAGTGGCCTCCGAGACCTCCACCAAATCACTGAGGCCTAGTATTCTTGCACTGCTTCTGCTTCTCCACTAGATGATCCACCCCGACTTAATCGACAGCTGCTTTTTTGCTTGAAGCTACTCGGCAGTGAGCACGTAAAGGCGTAGCTGTGACCGCTCTCAGCAAGAGGCTCTGTGGCGCCGATGGGCCACACATGGTAGCCGGCCCTCACTTGTGGAGACATGCGAAAACAGGCAACGAGAGAGTTCGCACATGCGTATAAATATAGTAGAGTTGAAGCGCAGGGTCCGAGAAAGTGCGTGTGCACGAGTGTGCCATGCAAGGCAGGTGCGAGCACTGCGCTGCTGTGCATATTGTGGCTGAGCAGGCAAGCACACAAGTGCAATCTCGGGCGTGCAGGGAGCACAGCAGAGGGTAGGCAGCATGCTAGGGGAAAACAGTCAACATCGTCGATCAGATGTAGCAGCCCAGATGATGAGTAGGCAAGTGAGCGCAGCATGATGCACCGTACTACAACAGCTGTACTCCACGGAGCGCAGTCGACGTAAAGTTTTTTCAAGGACTTTAGGTCAACGAGGGTCAATGCACGACATGCGAGAATCCATGAAACTTATGTACAGCCCCGCTCTACTTGTGAAAGATTTCAAAGGCGAAATGCCGGGACCATGGTGATAAAACGTGGACACACACGCAATAAAGGGCGATTCGACTTCGCTCGCTTGCACTCTCAACTACGGCGACTGAACGGCAACAGCAAGCAACCTAGATGTTCAGTCATCATCACAACTTGCCATACAGCTGCGTGAAGTCACCAAAATTCGCACTGTAGCCTGACATCACATTAGTGTCAATGTCTGTAGGCACGCCATAAAAAAAATTGACTGATATCAAATTAAAATATCTTATGAGCATTTCCTGAGCTTAAAACTTGCTCAGAGCTGTCTACGCATACAGGAGATTTGTATCATGGAGTAAACTCAGCTTCGAAAATTGGTGTCGGTACTCCTTTAAGCCTATTAATAGCATTACATTTAAAAAGTCACTGTAAATACTGCGATATTTACCGACAATGAATAATGAAAATAAACGTTATTCCCAAATAAATAGTCAAGGCCTTCAGCTTGACTACAGTCAACGACCAATTTTCCGCCCGCCCAATTTCTCGGACATGCCCATTATTTCAGATGTCTTCGTGGCACCGCCACAAGCCCCATAAAAGCAATGTATAGAGGGATACTGAACAAAACTTTCGCCGTCGAGATAAATGATTCAAATGAAAGCCTAGGTACTGAAATTTGTTTCCACAACCTTCACTTCTGCGAGAGACTAGCGGAAAATATTGAATTTAATGCATTTTTCGCAAATTCCCGTGTCTAGCGGCCACCCGGTAAACTAGAGGAAGTTGTGTGACACCCACCGGATACTGACGTGCCGATCAATTCACAACGAGCAACTCGCAACACAAGTGGTTCTTGGGAGGAGACGCAGAGAGGGAAGTGGCTGGAGGAGAGAGGGTGCCGGTTGCATGTGACATCACGGCCGTTGACAAGCGCACTGGCATGCAGCCGCCGCGCTCTCACAATCCACTAAAAATACGGCTCGAAAATACGGTTTGAAAATACGTAAAATTAACTCTGTTAATCGGAATAGTGGCGTCTTCTGAGTAGGTTTTCAATGTTTTCGCTAGTTTTCCCAATTTTTGTTCAGTATCCCTTTAATATAAGAAATGTTTTTCGCTAGTTATCCCAATTTTTGTTCAGCATTCGGAGGGTTCGAGCATCCGAAATTTCGGATGCTCGAACCCTCTGCCGTCCAATTTTCTGGACTTTTTGATGCGACGAAAGGCCCAAAACCATCAAAACTGAACACACTCAAATGTCACTTCAAAGAAACTGACGGGACGCATAAAAATATCATAGTTTCGGAACTTCATGGCAGCGAAATTTCATCTAGGATACCAGAGAAGTTTGAAAAATATGATTATTATGACTTGTCCCCTTGTCCCCGCAAGCACATGCATAATTTATTAGCATCGAACTCTCGCTAATTTGGACTTACCCGGCCGCACATTGAGCTGTTCACATGCTCGGCTCTCGAAGAGTCCCAAGTGCAGAGCACTGCGGCTGTACGTCACAACGCGTGCGGTAGCGGCCAACCGAAAACGGAGTGCCAAAATCCGCCCTGTCGTAGTGATAGTGAACAGGAAAGCTATAACGGTTCGTGCCTTTCTATGACTCAACTGCCTTTGAACTGCCGCTGCATTGGCCGCGTAGTTTAGTGCATAGTCGCTCTCAATGATCGCGATGATAGTGAGAGCGTTCTCGTCTGCAGTGGACAGCAACCTGTAGATCCGTTTTCACTCCAAGTGCACTGACCGCACACGTGCCTTCATAAACTGCATTATCACTATCCATGATAGCATCTAGCACGGTTTCCTCTGCAGCGTTTGTGGAAACCAGCTTTGCTTCAACTTGTTGCACGTTGGGCACATACATACTTTCAGACTGGTGGTGGCCATACAAGACCGCGTTGGTAGCGACCGCAGTTTCAAAAACGGGTGAACTGTAAAGTTCGGGCAGTGGCCACACGTGTACTTTCAGAGCTGCGTCGCTGGCATTTGTGATCACGGTGACCGCAATTTTGTCTGCAGCGTGCATTCAGCGCGCATGTACTTTATATGTGTGGTGGCCGCCATCGATGAACTCGTCAACCCCATGACCGCGATTTTCGGCAGAATTCAGTTTCTCCCGGGCGTTGCGCATGTTGGCTGTGCCCATACCATCAAAACATACGAACGTTACAGAACGCTGATGCGGCTGGGCATGGCCTCCGAGAGTGCATCTGCGATGTAGCAACCTCCGGGAACCGCAAGGCAACCAAGCAAGGCAACCAAGCGACAATTGTTAGCCTATGCATTGTGTGCGTCATGGCGATCAAGGCAACGAGCTTGGTAGTCCGCCGTATGCTGCTCATCCACGGCGAGAGTGTTTTCGCGATCGGCGGTTCGATAGCGCTGCCACTCCTACAGTTTCACGGTAACATAAACAAGCCATGTGCTAAATGGGAGCAAAAGACAATCGCGTTGAAAGAGAAGTGGCCTGTCGCACCAGCTGCCAATTGATTTGCATGGTATCGACTAGTCAATCGTTCTTTCTTT
This sequence comes from Hyalomma asiaticum, assembly GCA_013339685.2. NCBI lineage: Eukaryota > Metazoa > Arthropoda > Arachnida > Ixodida > Ixodidae > Hyalomma > Hyalomma asiaticum. The sequence goes on from CM023481.1 coordinate 193,383,362, forward strand.
CCTTTAATAAAACCTCATCGCATGCATGGCTCTAAAGAGCATTACCGCGGGATACAGCGCCACTGTTTTATTTGCACATTAAAATTTTCTCACCCAAATCACAAATAATGCAGTTAAAGGAGTACTGACACGAAAATTTTCAGTTGGCGTTTATATGCATCAAATGAAAGGCCAAGCCCTCCAGAGCCCAGAAAACCTATCGGTAAGCGCAAGCACGCAGTGAAAATTTATTTACAGCATCCTTTGAAAGCTGGTTTCGGTTCCTACTCTAGCCTGATGCCACAACACAGTATCAATTAACTCCTCGTCACGTGCTCCCGCAAGTAATCGTGACATTTTCACCCAGTGGTCTCTCGCGCACAACGCCTGTAGCAAGTGCGGGGTCAACAATGTACGAAATTTTGCATAGCAGTTCCGCGACAACAGCAAATACTTCGGCACAATGCAAGATGCAACGTACAGCACACACGGTGTGTGCCGGCATGGCCCAGAGACAAGCTCAGGTGGCCTCTGACACCTCTGCCAAGTCTCAGAGGGCTAGTATTCTCATGTTGCTTCTGCTTTCCCCGCTAGACGATCCACCCCGACCATAGAGTTTCTTACTATAAACTAGAGGGTCATCTGGCGCTGCGATCGTTCAACCATCATGGGAATTATGGGAAGTACAGGCTTCGGATTGGTTCGCGTTGGCTTGCGAACTGGGCACAAGCCATTTACTTCTGCAGTTTTGGTTTTGTTTCCCGCGTACCCTGCGGCGATGTTGTTCGAGGCATGCAACGCACTCGGGAGAAACAAAAGCTAGAAAGATAAACAGCCTCGACTACAGCCAAAACTAGTGCAACACACAAAGGCGAAAAACCAGCGTCGCATTGCCACATGACGCGATTCCGCCAGCCTGTTTCATTATGCTCGCCACTCGGTATTTTCTCGTTAGTGGTCTGGCGCACTCTCTATAGAAAGCCTGCGCGAAAAGCGAGCTTTCTAGCGTGGGCGTTCAAGCCGCGTTCATGTACTTTCTTGCCATGGTGCGGCGGTGTAATGGAAAGGGCAGTCAGATCATACAGACGCTTGCCTCGGCAAATTCGATCCACCCGCTGGTGAAAAGAATTCGCTTTAATTGTAAACACACACTTACTTGGGATATGAAGGGCTGCTGCATCCAACCTGCAGCATAGCGGATACGCGCAAATCACGACAAGCGGCGCGCGCGCTTCATTCAGTAAGTAATCGGTAACGAAAAAAGAAAACAACCCATCAGGAGGCATCTAGCTGCCGTCTGTGCCGTTGAAACAGTCACCTGTGTCGGTAATCTTCAGAAACCTTGATAAAAGACCAAACGCGTGCACTTCTCGATAGCGTCTGTGAGAGACACTCGCGGTTCCCGAGCTCGGACGGAGCAGACGCCGGAGCAGACGATACGTTTAGTCTTTCTCGTAGAAGCTCAACACTTCTCACCCCATATAACATTCTTTTTATTTCCATCAATGCATGCTGCGTATTTTTCAGAGGGAAGTGCACGTGTTTGTTTACACTTATGCAAAAACATAATTATTTACTTCGTGGCGCCACATCTAGAGCACAATCGTCGAATGATGCATACCCTGGTGGCAAAATTAGTCTTTGCTTTCCTTCAACTTCAAAATTATGCAAACTTCGTGTATCAGTTATTATATGCGGGAGACAAAAGCAAATATTAATAGTAAATATTTCCTTTTAATTTTGTTTAAAGCTCAGAAAACAATCGTAGCGAGTCTCAAGAACGAAATCCATCCGAAGCTGATTCGAAGCCTGTACTTCCCATAATTCCCATGGTGGTTGAAGCGCCGCTGAACGAGTCGCCATAGACACTAGCGCCAGATTTCTCTCTAGTGTGTAAGTAAGAAACTCTATGACCCCGACGTAATCGTGAGCTGCTCTTTTGCTATAAGCTACTTGGCAGTGAGCCTGTGAAGGCACAGCTGTGGCTATTGTAAGCAAGAGACTGGCACTGATGGTCCACATGTGGCAGCCGGCCCTCAGATGAGCGGAGCTCACTTGTAGCAACACGCAAAAGTAAGCAGGCAACGAGAGAGTTCGCACACGCGTAGAGTTGAGGCGCAGGATCCGAGGAAGTGCGCGTGCACGAGTTCGCCGTGCAAAGCAGGTGTGAGCACGGTGCCGCTGTGCATACTGTGGTCAAGCAGGCGAGTGCAGAAATACAAGCGTGTAGGGAGCATGGCAGAGGGCAGGCAGCACACGCCGGGGAAATAGTGCGCATCGGCGATCAGACGTATGTAGCAGCACGGATGATGAGCAGGCAAGCAAGCACGGTGCGATGCGCCGTACTACGGTAGCCTCACTCCATGGAGTGTGGTTGACGATGGTCAATGCGTGACTTTTGGTAATCCATGAAGCTTATGTACACCCGCTGCTCTACTTGTACAAGATTTCAGGGGCAAAATGCCGGCACCATGGTGACCTTGCCTTCTGATTATGCGAGGGCACACACGACGATAGAGATATTCGACTTCACTCGCTCGCTTCACGGGCACTCTCAACTAGGGCGACTGAACAGACACCCAGGAATGACGTGCAACAGGGCCATTTTGCATGTTTTTGTACGTGACATCATCATAACTTGTCATACTGCTGTGTGAAAGCACCAAAATTTGTACTGTAGCCTGTCGTCACACTAATGTCGCTGTCAGTAGGCCCACCACGTGAAAACTGACTTTGATGTCAAATTAAAATATCAGCATTTCCTGAGCCTAACATTTGCTCAGCGCTGTCTATGCATGCAGGAGACTTATATGGCAAAGTAAACCCAGCATCGAAAATTGGTGTCAGTACTCCTTGAAAGGCAATAATCCTTATAACGAAATAATGGATATAACGAAGCAATTCCGTGTCTCCCTTCAAGTTCGTTATAACAGAGGTTTGAATGTACAGTTAAACCTGCTTATAACGAACCTCCATATAACAAATTCCTGGATATAACGAAGTTTATCTATTCCCCGCCGTTACTCCATAGAAGTAGATGTATTTGAAACCTCTACGTAACGAAGTGGCAGCGGCAAAACCCCTCGAAATAACGAATTTTCTCCGCCGACAGCCTGAGATTTTGCCCCAAATTTTGTCACTTTTGCGCGAGCAACAACCGGAAGCACCTCCTCCGCCGCAACGGAATGCGAAGCGGCGGTGTCGCGCTTGGCGCACTCAAAGACACGGCGGCTGCAAGGCGATAGGGAGTGCACGTGTGCGTGCGTGCGAACGTGCGTGCGTGAGGAGGGCCTGCATCCCTCGACCCGGCGATCATCCCGCCGCGGGCGTGTCCTTTCCCCCTCACTTCAAACCTGCTCCCGCCGCTTTCTGCAGCTGGCCTAGCCTGCCAAGCCGCCACCCTCCTTTTCCAGTTGATGTTACCGAGTCGCGCCGGTTTAAGAGAGAAAGAAAAAAAAACTAGCTTTTTTTTTTTTTTCAACGTGCTAGCAGCGCGACTCTTTGGTTGCTGCGCGAGTCTGCACTTCCCTAACCTGACAGTAGGTGAGAGCGCTTGTTAGGCCTAGCTTGCGGGGTCACGGGCGGCGCGCCTCAAGGGAAGTTTGCCCTTGACAACACAGGGATCGGGTGCACAGGAAATCGCGGGGTGATTCAAGGGCAGCGCGCGTGAAATGGTAAAGAACTGGAGACAAACAGCGGTAAACTGGAGGACATGGGCGCGCGTTCCGTGCGTAGTGTTCGCAGCTGACAAACGGCCGTAGTAGCATTCTCCAGTAGCATTCTCCGTCGCCTCCTCAGAGGGCGCGCATGCGACGCATTGCTGCCGCGGCCTTTTCTTTCTTCCCTCCGCTCATTGTTAATTCGTTCCGCGCTCCTTCCCCCTCCACGGTGATTCGCTGCGCTTTTTTCGGGCGGCACACTTCCTTTGTGAAGCCTGCTCCCTACCTCGATTGTCCGCGATTTCCGGGCAGCCGCATTATAACCGGTCCTTCATATCAAGACGAGGGGGGGGGTGAGAGGGGCTGCACATTAAGCGGTATGCGGGGGGTCAGAAAACACCGGGGGGGGGGGTTAAGAAAACGCATTATTGCCGGTCCTGTACTATAAGTGGTCACTAAATGTTTTCTCGCCGAAAATAATTGCTTTGGGTCAGCTCTGCCATACCTCTGTAACCGTTTTGCTTACTTAAGCGTTTATTTTTCGAATTTTCGTCCCGAACCTGCATATAACGAAATCCTCTTTGTAACGAAGTTTTCCGGGAATTTCTCAATTTCGTTATATCCAGGTTTAACTGTATATGTGGCGCCAGCCACACTGCGGGTTGAGGAGCGCAGTTGCTGTACTTACTCGAATCTTGTGGGAATGCATGCGCATTCCAGCGGTCGCAGAACGGTTGCGTGTCACATGCGCACGCTTGGGCGAGGGCGGCGCGGTGGGAGAGGGCACTCACGCCGCTTCCCCCGCTGCCTTTCATGCCTCGTCGCAGTGCCGAAACCGGTATGCCCCGCTCCCTCCTCTCCACTCTTTCCCTTCTCCTAAGATTCGGGGAGATGCCTCCTCTCAACCTCGCGAAGGCGCGCCGGTTTCTTGGAGGTCTTGGGTCTTTCGTCCGGAGGCGTCGGGATTGACCGGATCCCCTCCTGGTACGCGAGATCGCCGCCTGCCGTCGTCACCAAGCGCCTGCCCTTCCTTCCGTGAGTGATCTTCATTCTTGGTCGGAGCGCAAAGCCACACGAAGCGAGCTGAGTCACTATCAGCCCCTTTTCGTCGTGCGCTTTTCTAGTATTGTTGTTTTGCCCAGCCGTGAGGAATATTACTCCTGCGCGCTGAGGCACTTGCATATTTTATACTTGTTGCGTTGGTGGCGTAAGAAATAAGGTGAATAAACACCTTCGTTTCAAAGGCTTGTCTCTGTCCCCCTGGCCTGAACCCGCCGTGGTTGCGATCTAACGCGAACCGCGGGATAGGGGCCACAGCTCTAATTGCTAGGGCTGCTGCGTTTGTGCTTGCGAGTGTCTGCCACCGCTTGCACCCATGGCAACCTTATAAAGGTTAAGAGAGACCCCTATAATCTATAGCTCAGCCCTTTCTTCAAAAACAAAGATGAGCCTGAAAGCTGCTTGCACATTAGAATCGAGTACAAAACAGAAACCACATTCATGGCATTGACAAGAACTTCCCGTCATATCGGTTAGGCACACTGTCATCGCAAATGCAAAATTGTGATGGCGGACATTTGCGACAAGGTTGTGGTGGTCTGCACTGCATAGGACTGCAGCCTCTTTGCATCATCTCTCTGGTCAACTATGCTCACATTGTGACGTGCCACTTTTATTATCAAGCTCCTGTAAAAGGAGAGTAATTTTGTGCTCTAAAGATGGCTGTGTCATGCCTTCTCTGCATGCTCACTGTCTGTGATCGTGAGTAATGCAAAGGAGCGACTGGGAAAGTTTCTGCGGGCCGCAAACAGGAAAATAATGAAACCTCAAAATGTATGCCGCAGCCTTCTAATACAGCAAACCCTCATTATTCAAAGTCGCATAAATCGAACCGCAGGATAATTCGAACTGGCCCACTGGTCCCTGCAAAGCGACGTGTATTTCAACGGGAGAAAACTCTCGCTAATTCGAACCTGAAACATATGCCACGATTCGGTTAATTCGAACAATATTGCACGTCCACACAGACAGACTACCTTCTGTTCAATAACAAGCCGAAAGACAAACGTGCCACAAGCCGCCGCAGCTTTGCAAACACGTAAGCCCATGCTCCATGAGCGGTCTACCGTTGGCAAAAGGGAACAGCGAAGGCGTCGCGAACGGCACATGAAGCAGATGACCAGCCCACTCAATCAACCCCCCCCCCCCCTGCTCGCACAGTTCAACTTGTCCATTGCTACAGCAACGAGATTGCGCAGCACCGCCCGAAGTGTGTCGTTCAAGCAGCATAGAAAACGGGAGCTACGGGCAACAGCGCAGTACCGCAGTTCTGTGAGGAAAATGCAGACGCTGCGCTGGAGCTCTTAGGTCAGCTCAAGCACACGCTGTTGGGAGTCTCGTTGAAAAAGGTGCACCCAATCACAGACAACCGATTATTTTAAATGCCGGAGCTGCATGAATAAACATGTTTTCATACGTAATATGGCCTGCTGCGTCTTTGCATGTGCACTGCCATGAAGGATAGTAACAATTCCTTCCTTTTTTTAGTGTTGCTGTTTTTGAGTATTACAAATGTACTTGCTGCCTTCAATCTTGCAAGAGTATTAGCAAATGTTCATGTGTGTGCAATGTGTTCTCTCTTAATACCGTTGTTAGTTTCTGATGCTATTGTTATTCATTTTCTTCAGTGTCTTTTAAACTTGTGTTATTTCGTCGTGGTTTTCTTTTTCTGATTGTTATCATGAATGTATGAATTTATGTACTGCCCTCCTGCATGGACCCAATTAGGGTCTACAGTATTGCATAAATAAATAATACTAAATAAATTGGGGCCATGTGCAGTGGTCTGTTCGGGCCCAATGTATTACTCACCGAGATGTTGTTGGGGGCCAGCACTTTCATGTACACAGATGGCTATTCCTACTCTTTGGCATGGGTGTCACACTGCAAGTGATGCTTCCTTCACGTCACGTTTCGCAGCGCAGAAGTGCACACCTGCTACAGGTTTACATCTCAAACAGACCTTTACATATGCCGTATTTCAGCAGTGGGTAATTACTGACACTGCACTACGAGGGACGTGCAGTTTCTAATATTAGAAGTGCACGTGGTACCGCTAATTAACGGGAGCGCCGCTAGTTCGAACAGATTTTCTATCCCCTTGGAGTTCGATAAACGCGGCTGGAGTGTAATGCACTACAAAATTGGGTACATGTTAGAGTCAGAGAAATATGGTAACCCTTGCGGGATAAAAGCAACCGCTACAGCAGGCATAAGATGCAGCAGGAATACGTGCTGCTATGTATGAATAATAAATCATGGACTCGTGCCAACTATGATTTACCAAACTCCCTGTTGGCAACAAAGCTCTGAATAGTTTAGAACAATGCTCACGAAAGCAGGTTAACAAAATATTTAAAGTAATACTTCACTTTTCAGTAATTTTCTCCTTGTACTGCCTTTGTTCACAACAGCAAAATTCTAACACCTTTTTTTTTTTTCATTTTTTCCGCTGATGTTGTTATTGTAGGGTTCAACTGTATATATACATTTTGCTAATCATACAAGCTTGCCCAAGCATCTGCACTTAGTTGTATGCACAAACTGTTAAAAAAAATGCTAAAGAAGCACCCATTGTATAAGGACAAGTACATAAAGAGCAGACAAGTGAAGCAGTCCTCACCAAATGTTGTATCATCATTTTCATCATCTCCAGCTGCACCACTTTCAGTGTCTACTGCATCAAACGTGATCTTCTTCTTCTTCTTTTTTTTCTTGGGCAGGTTGAAGTCCAAATCATCATCAAAGGCACCATCCCGTTCCTCATCCCTGTCTTCATCAGCTGCAACAGATGATTCTTCTTTTGGTTCTGCTTCCTGCAAATATTTGGCAATTTCAAAAGAGATTCTAACTGTCTATAGGGGCCCTATCTCAGAACAGCTTATCTCGGTTTTGCTCTTTGTCACTGGCTTGGACCCACACTGTTACAGTTCGTTGAGGAATCCAATGCCCAAATACAATTCGGCAGTCTGAATTGACGCTCTTGTACACGCTAGCAGACCAAATCTTTTTTTCAGAGCCAACGACCATATAGGCCAGCATAGGTTTGCAGAGAAAACTAGATATCTGCACCTAGTATGTATTAACATTACCCTAAAAAGTATTTAGTGAAATTTCACAAATGCAAAAATATAGAACTTTAAGAAAAAGGAACTGCCCTTATGGCAGTGCACCATTCAAGACAGAGCTCCAGTAAAGTAACAACCTCCTGCTACACATATTTCTGGCGCAAGGCACATTAGTGCCTGTATGTTACATGCAGCCTTTCAGTTACTCACTGGCAAATATATATATATATATATATGATGTGTATGTGTGTGTGTGTTTGTGTGTAGCAGATCATTGATATAACTGAATTTGAATTTATCAATTAACAGTCTTGAACCTACGAATCAAACCTAAAATCTGAACATAGCTTAATGGAGGTCCCATGGTGTCAGTGCCCTTAATTAGGAAGGGGGCCCTGCAGCGAAAATTAAGGATGTCGTATTTGTTTCTTCTTCCTGTACTGTGAAATATGGCAATACCTCAGTGCAAGTAAGACTGCCAAAAAAAAAAGCATTTCTTTCTTTTCAACAGAGAAACTGTCTTGTCTCACCACAGCAACACCCAGTGGCAATTTTCATTACTCGAAGAGACCTTTGGTGATATGGCACTGACGCCAGTGGACTGCCCATTCCGGCCGACTTGACAGGCCAAGTCACTTATGACATTCTTCTGGTCTTATACCCCTGACAGACGGGCAAAAGTAAAGTCCTTTGTAGTGAACTCCTTTTTCTACTCTAAAGGACCCTCTGCAGAAAGTAGTTGCGCCGATGACACACGGCAGCGCGTGAACTTTCTTAGGTGGTTCCTAAGACGAACGCCGCAAGAAAATGGCACTGCTTGTTAAAGCAGCAAGAAAGTAAACACTTTTAAAAAGTTTCGCATTTAATTACCTTTAGCGATTGCGGAACGTAAAAACATCGTTTTTATTGCTGATGGCTAATAATGTTGATTGTTTCACGCGCAATCCGTGCCACGACAAAGAAGGAAATGACACTGCCGGAATCCCGCATGGCGGCGATGTGAGTGTTCGAGAGTGCGGCAAAAATAAATCTTTACGGCTGTGGACAAATCTCATTACGGCTAAAAGTGAAAGCTTATATGCAAGGCAAGAAAATGCTTGCGGGGTGTTGTAATTTTGTGAAAAGTTCTATCTCGTTTGCTAGCCGTGTACGCTGTCGGCGAGAGTACGTCTTTTACGCTCGAAAAGTAGTTCGCCGATCTACCTTTCTGCAAAGGAACTTTGCCGGGAAGGAGATACTCCTTTGTCGTGTGTCACTGGGCATGAACGCCTTTCCGGTAGATGTCCCCTTACCTAAAGTACTTTAGCATGCCTGTGTGTCAGGGGTATTAGCTAGGCCATACTCTTGAGCACTAAAACAGTCTATACTTCAGAGCCAGAAACTACCAGACAGGTAAAAAAGCTAGCATCTGCAATTACTCTGAGTAACCCAAGGACCCCTGGATCCAGTTTTTTCGTATATTTTGTTAATTTAAAGACCCCCATAATTCAATGTTTTTTCACAGTCACCAGGTTTCACTGTGTGTGTGTATATACCATGTCTACTCATGTAATGAATGCACTCACGTAATAAATGCACCTCAACTTTGAACCACTGCAGTCCCCTGAATGGGCATGAAACGCCTCCTAACTAGCGCTGCTTTTTTTTTTCTTTTTCATCTTTTTTTTCCCCCCCATTGTCGCTCTTTCTACGGTTTTGGGACACATTCAGCGCAGCAGTTCAAAACTCCTGCACATGTAAAACTGTTGCATGTTGCGGTGCACACCCATGTGCAAGCAGTAAAAACACCCTTTACTTCCCCTACACCTACACCGCCTCTTTCTCGATGCAGCATGGTGCACAGTCTGGCACAGCTAACCCTAACCATGGTTGGAGCGTCGTCTCCGAGATTGCCACAGTGCAATCTCGGACGCCGTGCTTAACGCACACGGCTGAGACACTCAGCACTTATGAGGGGAAAATGCGATAGCCATTTTGCGTGCAGGTGTGTAAACACCTCTCCTCCTGTTACAGCCAGTCACAAATGCTATTGAACGCTAATACGGCTGGGCGTCTCCAAGATTGCATCAGCGACATGGCCAACGTGGAAACCTTGGGTAGACGCAAGATGCCCAAGCCAAGCCCACATGGTTAGTATCATTGTTCTACGCATGCTCTGCGTCAATGGCATAGTTACGGGTGGGACCAGTGGTGACACAGAAATTATAGAAGCTCTATATGTGGAGAAGACCACCGCATGCCTCATTCATGACGGACATTTTTTCACTGGTTACTGTACGACAGCGTCGCCATTTTTATGGTTTTATGACGTGGAGAGCAAACCACACATCAAAAAGTAGCAAAAGGCCATCAGATTGCAACAAAATACCGCCATCATAAAGGCTGTCGATGCGGGCGCCTGGTCGCATGGTACCAATGCCTGGGTTTCTTCTCTCTCTCTCTCTCTTTCTCTCTCAATTTTTTTACAGCTTAAACGAAATTTCATCACACGTGTGGCTCTATAGCATTATCGCAGGTAACAACGCTGTCATTTTTACAGTTTAAGATGTTTTTCGAACCCCAAAAAGGATTTCGTAATATTTACTCAGCATAACGATGCACTCGCAGCTTTGCTTCCGTTTTTCAGGAAGAAATAAAAAAATAAACAAGAGAGTTCCTTATGCAAGTAAATACCATAATTCCCACCCATGTCATGATCTATATTCTAATAACAGACAACCAACGAAGACTACAAAGATGAATGCATTAGCAGCACTCCAGCAGCCAGCCCTAGAGTGCCAAGACGCTGACCCTATGGCTAGTTCCTTCAGTGGTATCCCTGCATGCCTCAAGAGCCCCTCTCATCCTAGCTGCCTACCCCAAAGGGCAGTAATGCTGGTGTAGCTGCTTTGCATCTGCAGAGCAGCTGTAAGGTGCTCTGAAAGCTGAGAAGCCATCTTGCCAACAATAATAGAGGTACAAGCGAGAAACCGAATTGTGCTAAATGCAAAAAATGACCCCTACAGGAAGAGCAGCATCCATATCTTCTAGGCTGAATGGCTTCTTTTTCTTCTTCTTTTTCTTCAGACCAGAAAAGTCATCCAAGTCAAGGGTGGGGTCTGCACAAACATAGAAAAATAAGGGCCACTTTGTTTCAAACTTGTCAAAATACCTAGAAAAAGCAACATACATACATACATACATACAAAGAACTTTATTGATTAAAAATCAAGTTCTGGGGCTTTACATGCCAAAGGTACGATACAATTATAAAGCATGACGTAGTTGGAGACCCTATATTATTTACAACCTTCCGGGATTCATGAACATGCACCTAGAAATAAGCAAACAGGTGTTTTTGCATTTCACCCCCATCAAAATGCAGCCGCCGCACCTTGGAATCAAAACTATGTCCTCAACATTAACAGCAGTGCAACACTTTAGCCAATAAGCTAGCACAGTGGGTAATGTGCAGAAACTACAGAACTGGTGTACACATCACAGAAGCGTGCATTTCTAAGCAACACAGGTGACACAAAATGTTATTAGCTCTTATAACACAATATGGATGGACTCCCTGATAACTGCTAAGATACCATCAATATGTGGGCACCACGTGATTCGAGCCCCTGTCCCTAAAAACCTGTGCTAGAGAATGCAACATAAAAAAGGGTACCAGTGCAGCCTTCCAGCGCCCAGTGACACAATTGTGCAAGCAACACAATAATACAAAAAATAATCGCATAACAATGAAAGCAAGCCATAAACATCCATAACCTGAAACTTATAGCACTGGAAAAAAATCACATCAAAGTTGCAACATGTGCCTTTCGGGCTCACCTAGTTTCAAAACAAATAAATGGTCTCAACATGACCTTAACATTAACAATAAAGTTATGCTGAGAGATGTGCAAATCTATAATGTTCAGTCACATTAAGAGGTGTCCAATTCTTCAAACCTTCAAAATGACCAGCAAAAAGTGTTATTAGATACAAATGCAATCACTGCTATCAATCTCTAGTGATGAATATTTCTTCTCCACAGGAAGAGTCATTGAAATTGCTATTATTATAATGCCCACCTTGATTCTCACCCTAAAGAATTAAATGTACATTCACAAAAACATTTACAATCATCTGAAATCAAATGCTGCCAACTTCAGTAATCCATTTTTCAGTGATCAGCCCATCTGCTCTTTCAATCTATCATAGATGGAATATCAGCATTACATGAATGCAACTTCATAAGACAGCAATAAGCAGTTCATAACGAACAAAAACACTCTCATGCAATGTCACAACTCAAATAAGTTACTGCTCTTCGTGCACATTTGTGAGAAGCCTCCGATATTTGGAGGCTTGTCACCACTTATTGAGGACAGCAATCCCTAATAAAATCCAGTGAGGTGGGTAAAACTGTGGAAGCTAGGATCAAGAATTTTTCCTGTTCAGCACTTTTACATCAACATTTTGCACTCCCCTACAGCAATGGCTCCCTCAGAATAAAGGAAGCAGATATAAAAGGCAAGGCCTTTCCCGTACCATGGGTGATCAAAAGCACCTGTGCCAGGCTGTTGGCCTGGCTATTACAAGTGAAGTTTTCGAACACACAGTGCAAACGTGCGGGGGTCAGAAGTGTAGTGCTGTGAGTGCCTATGAAGACGTGATGTACAGACAATGACCACAGCACCATGTAAGATTTGATTGATTGATTAATTGATTTATTGACTGATTGACTGATTTATGAGGTTTAACTTTCCAAAACCACTATCTGATTATGAGAGACGCCGTAGTGGAAGCCTCCATAAATTTTGAACACCTGGGATTTTTTAACATGCACTGGCACCACATAGCACATGGGCCTCAACACTGCACCTCCATCGAAATGCAGCTGCCATAGCCGAGATTTGTAGCCGTAACCTTCGGATCAGCAGCCGAGCGCCATTTCCACCAGACCACCATGGCAGGGCAACACCATGTAGACTCGAGCACTAATAACGGAGGACTACATTGGTGGGTGGTGGCGTAGCCACATGAGCAGACGAGGAACCAATTAGAAGGTGGCATGAAGTGCACCGGAGAACGAGAAGAGAAGGAAGAATGTGTTGGAACCAGAAAAGAACAGTGGTTCGAGAGCTGGAAGCAGGTTGCTGGTGTTGTGGTCGCTAGTGCTGTGGTCGCCCGCCAGCTGAGGGAGGCGAGGGGGGGGGGGTGCGCTGCGAGCGCACGGAGCAATCGGACGCATCGGCTCCATCGATTTTTCTAGTGGAAATCAAGGCACAACCCCTGCGAAATCTGTGCAACAGCATCCGGGAAGTCAGCAGGATTCTGGTGACACCGATCTCCACCAAGGTACGCCCAATTTCAGCCATTTCGGGGGAGTCTTCGCTTCACCACATTGCAGCCGAGCTGTAGGCCTAACAGCTCCAGTTCCACCGCCGCTGGCTGCGGAGACGCCTGCCGGCTAATCTCTCAACATTACGACACCTGAACAACACGGCTACGATCCCACGACTCTATCGCGGTCGTCTGTACCTGCAAACCAACGAGAAGACGACCCATCCACCATCAAGAGCAACCAAGTGTGTCTTGTTGTGGTGGAGTGCGTACTGCACACTTTTACATTGTTGAGCTACAAGTGGCATCACGGTGATTTTGGGTTATGAGCTATTAAAAGCCTGCAGTACGCTTTATGACAGAGCTACGCCACACCACACACACTGGTGCCCAACAGAGTGTAGCGACGGCGCGGTCGGCAATGAATTGTACGAGCACGTCTGTCAGTTGCCACCATCATATATGCTTCTGTGCAGCTTGATATCTGGCCCTGCCGCATAATGGCCAATACAAGAACCTTTCAATAACCGGTCTCTGCCCTTACCATAGAGGAGGAACATCTCTAGCACTGCATTTATGGCACCAGCCACCTTGTACGTTGTGGAGCAGAGTTAGTAAACCTCATGAGGCCAGGACTGAACTCGCGTCCTTCAGGTAGCACTTCCCACCCTGGTTTTAGCAACTTGAAATTGCCACTCTTTTCCAAGCCCTCTCCCTGTCTGCACTACGTACTTTTCAACTATCCTTGCATCTTTCATATAATTTCTTTTGTTACTCTTAAATGTGGCACATTTTAACAAATAATGCCTGGTGCATAATATTTAATCAATTTGCTTTGCCTTCTATGGCTACCACATCAGCTGCATTTTCAGCCTGTTTAAATCTCATCAGGCTAAGTCTTTTGTGGGCTTCTTCAGGTTGCAATCTGTGTAATGCGCTTAAACTTGGTCGCTACACAATGGGTCCGTACACAGACGCAAACGGAGTTACTGCTGTTAAGTGGCATGACCAAGCTGGACAAAATGTGCACAAAACCTCATGACACTCCAGCATGAATCATAAGATCCCTGCATAAGAAAAAAGTTCAAGTGTTTCCTGCAAAAGTTCCGATGCAAACTAAGCAACAGTGCTCCGGTATTTAGCAAAGAGGGTAGATGACCATCTTCTAACATTTGAAGATGGGCGCAGCGCTGGATGCACTGTTATTAACAAGCTACCTGCAGAAAAAGCTGTGCATATTTCCACGAGTCTGCACCTAGGGAAGTTCCTTGCTTTGAGCCATTGCTGTATATAGCCACACAGACGCAGTTACAACATCTGCACACAACAGGCAATGAATAGAAGCCAGAAGACGCCCGATAACTACGCAGAAGCAGCACAAGCCTTCTAATCATCTGCAAATGATCAGTGATTGCACCATGCCTATACGACACTTAAAGGACTATCTACCGCTCTGAAATTTTTTTTCAATTGTGGTCAAAATGAGAAGATCATTCCTCACATTGATGGAAACAAGCGTGCTTGTACCCCCATAAAATAGGAATAATATTTTTAACTTGGCCCCAAAAGTACTGAAAAAATGACTGGTGCTGCCATTCTTGACGACGAGTGTCAATCTCGAAGTGTAACAAAAAATGAGAAATAACCATGCAGGTTCGATAATCCTTGTTTAAAGCAAAAGTTTATTACTTACAATTGTATTTGACACACATTTTGTAGCGTTATTTCACGTCGGAGTGTAACCTTCACTTTTTAATTAACATTACAAAAAAAGTCACAGTTTCCCCGCAAGGGCGAAGCAATGAATGCGATAGCAAAAAACTGTAATGCTATACGAAGTGAGTCTCGCAGCTTCAGGAGCAATATTAATTGTATAGCAAACATGCACTTGCTAAGTGAGTGTCTCCCGTGGGCAGCGCGTTCTGGTACGAAGGGCTTTATACGTTGTGTGTCCCAAAGCTACACATACAAAGCTAGGGGAGGCCGCTAAATGAACAAACAGAAGATGAGCGCGAACTAACAAGTGAAGCACACACGAAACGAACGCACATATGTACGCCGAACGAGCGCGAATAAGCTGTCGCAATGGATACTCTCAGTTTGAACAGCGTTCCTGTTGCAAAGGCGGCTGCCCGTTGCGCTCCTCGCGCCATCTTGCTGGTAATGAAGAAACGCTATAAGCGCCTGCCGTCTCTGAGTCCTGCCAGCGGTAAAGGGTGTGTATATGAGGCTCGCCGTTAGCTCCTTGAAGCGTCTGCTCTTTGTGGCGTAGTGGTTAGCGCCACGCGCTGCGGAGTGAGAGGTTCCTGGTACGATTCCGCGCGTCAGAAGCATTTATCCGAATTATTTTTCTTTGGGACTTACATATATATACATCCTTATACATACACGGTTCATGACAGCGGCGACGGGGACGGCAAAAACCAGGCGAGACTGTCCATATAATTGCTATCGCAATAAAACCAAGTAACTAATCTTGCCAGCATCCCTACACGTAGAGAAGGGGTGGCCTCGAAGGTCGAAAAATTGTTGACTTCCCAGAGAAACCATTGCAAGCTTGTACACTCTGGCTAGTGTGCTCCCTATTGCGACAAAAAAAAAAACTCAGGAAATCGATAAAGGGCTGTAGACAGGCCAACATAGACCACAGTGTGGTCCGAATGGAATGTCGGGCATCCTTAATGAAAAACGTCGGCGAAAATTCTGAGCATATCCCCAACACTGGTTATGCCCAGCAAGGATCTACAGTCACATCTGGCCATGAATGAGCTCCAGCACTTATTAAATTTGTAGGAGCCGAGTGGCAAGATACCAGCCGAGGCTTTCATGAAGTTTCATGTGACAAGTGGAAGTATTTCATTTAGGTCTTTTAACGCAAGAGATAGCGAGATCATGGTAACTGCCTCCTTTATCTTGACTGCATCCAAAAATGGTTGGATGACATCCGAGAAGCTATAAGAGTACCGTATTTTCCGGTGTATATGACGCGGTTTTTTTCCAAAATTTTCGGAGGTGCGTCTTATACAACGGTGCATCTTATACGTACTTTTTTTTGTAGTTCTTTTGGGAGAAACTCATGTTGATGCTGATGAGTCTTTTTTTTAAAACGACTAGAGCAGTCCGATGCACATGATGCGTCATAATTATAATAACGAAGGCTCAACGTGCCGGTACTACAGTTCTACAACTAAACCAAGGTACATAAAACGGAAGAATAAAAAAAAATTGTCGTCGTGCGAGTTCTCAGCTCACTGAAGCTGCGCGAGTTTCGGAGGCTGTACCATAGAGAGCTGTGCTCAGTTAGTGAAATCGGCGTAAGATGGCGATAGGTGCGCGACAGGTTCGGCTTCGGCCGCCACGCTGTTTTCAGCTAGTCGCCATTTGCAACTTCATCTGTTTGGTTGGTCCGCACTACAGTGTTCTAGAAGTCCGCGCCTTTGTTATCTTCACCTGCAGTGTGCCGGCTAAAAGGAAAAGTTACACGGCGAAGTTTAAGCTTACTGCTGTGAAGTATGCAGAGGACCACGGGAACCGGGCAGCGGGCCGTCATTTCGACGTCACCGAGAAGATGATCCGCACATGGCGACAGTCAACCGCTAAGCTTCAGGCCACGAAGAGTGACAAGAAAGCTGACCGCGGCAAGAAATCACGATGGCCAGTCCTTGAGGGACGTCTGCACTCATGAATACTGGAGCAACGTGCCCAAGGTAGGACAATGTCAATGGTGCAGCTGCGTCTCAAAACGCAGGCGCTAGCTAAGGAGATGGGCGCCGTTGATTTTGTTGGCGGGCCGTCCTGGTGCTCCAGATTTATGCGCCGCAGAGCACTGGCGATGAGCATGTGCCAGAATCTGCCAGCAGACTTCAAGGACAAGCTTGAAAGGTTCCAGACTTTCGTTAAGAAAGCCATTGAAGACGATGACATCGGCAGCAGCCATATAATAAATATGGACGAGGTGCCACTTACGTTTGACATTCCGATGGAAAGGAGTGTGGCACCGAAAGGTGACAAGTCCGTCACCATCAAAACTACCGGCCACGAAAAAGCACACTTCACGGTTGTGCTCGCATGTTGCACCGACGGGCAAAAACTTCCGCCAATGATAATATTCAAGCGGAAGACGATGCCGAAAGAGCCCTTCCCGCCTGGCATCATCATAGAAACGAATGTGAAAGGCTGGATGGACGAAGAGATGATGAGCAAGTGGCTCGAAAAGTGCTTTTCTAAGCGACCGGATGGTTTCTTTCATGCGAAGAAGGGCCTCCTGGTCTTGGATAGCATGCGGGCACATATAACAGAGCTCACTTTGAAGCGCATCATGGCAAAAAAACTGCACCGCTGCGGTTATCCCAGGCGGGATGACAAAAATGCTTCAGCCATTGGACATCTCAGTGAACCGCAGTTTCAAGGCTATTCTGCGGCGCCTGTGGGAGTCGTGGATGTCCGACGGCGAGCATAGCTATACTGCCACCGGGCGCATGAGGCGTGCTTCGTTTTGCGAAGTCGCAAAGTGGGTGCGCGAAGCCTGGTGTGCGGTGTCACAGGCCACCGTAACTGCGGGATTCCGCAAGGCAGGCCGGCTAGCATCCTCAGCCCCTCACCTCGATGACGACGACAGCAGCAGCAGCAGCAGCGATTCCGAAGAGGAAGTCCCAGCGTCGCTGCCGCCAGAGCTCGCTGAACTATTTCAAAGCGCGTCGGAGGACGAGAACTTTAGAGGGCTTTGGTGAATAAAATGTTTTTTTTTGCAGTCATGCGGAACATTTCAGTGGGTGTGCATTATTTTTTCTCGCAAATTTCATGTATAATTTTTCTTACGGACTAGCGCTCAGAAACGTAAGTACGGCATTTTACAATGCTCGCTCAACCCCGCGTTATGAAGTTTCTTTGCGGAAAGTGAGTGAATGCAGGTGCGTCTTATATATTAATTTTTGTGTGAAAAACTTGCGAAAACTGGGGGGTGCGTCTTATACAAAGGTACGTCTTATACACCGGAAAATACAGTAGATATCAAGTGTTTGGGGCCCTAATATCGAGCCCCAATACCAATGATGTGAGGTGGTTGCTGACGCTAGACCAGGCGCCAATTCATAAGACACAGGTAGCAAAGGACTCCTTGGAGAAGAGGACATGGCCAAAACATACTTGGTGGTTTGTTGCATGAGCCCGCTGCCCCTGGGAGGAATTCATGTGCAAGGAATAAAAAACATCTGTGGAAGCCATCACGTCATAATATTATGGATTTCGAAACTGCAGTATGGGAGGCTGTTCCAGGGGAAGTTAATGTCCAGAGCTTCAAGGGCTGCAGGATATCCAACACGCTCGACAGATTGCAGGATGGTTATTTACATAAACGGCTGTGTGATGTTGGCAGCACACCTCCGAAAAATTGTGACGGGCTGCAGGCCAAATGTGCCAGCTGGTTTTTCGATACTGACTTTGATGGACCTTTGATGGACATTAAAGTGATTTATAGATTGCTCAATAAATTTTCTGATCATTCTGTGCATAGCTACAGCCTGCCTTTGTCCATCAAAAAAATGTTCCAACTGCCATCATGCCCCTCCTTTAATTATATCATTATTGCTATTGAATGATGACCCCCTTTTATAAACTAATTTCCTGACAATTAGCACTTTTCGTTGTGCCTCAAAGTTCATGCAATTTTATAAAACAGGACTTCCTTTTCTTTCTGGGGGAGGGGGGTCGGGTACTTCTAGCAAAATTTGCACTTGCCAGATAACATAACATGAAGTGATGATATATGTTGTTTTATGGCGCAAGGGCCAGGCTTGGCCAAAGAGCGCCAGTTCTAATTATGATGCATGACAATGAATTTAAAATTTTTTCAGTGGTGCATATGAGACATAGCTGTAAACCGGCCTAAAAGCACTGAACAATGAGATGTAATATGGCTGTAAAGTGGCCTAAAAACAAGTCGCTGTAGAGAAGCGTAAAAGATATAAATCAGATAAAATTATGACAGAAATGCGCGGGATGCCTATGCTTTTCGAAATGTCATTGTGATGGTGATAAGATGTTGATATAAAATAGCACAGATGCCTACTGAAGGCCTTTGCGTCTAAAGGCCAGGAGGCACGTGCTGTATTAAAATCTGCTACCGCAGCAACAGCCTCTGTCAAGAGGCCGTGCTACGGGTGTCCGGGGTACACAACATGAAAACTATGTACATCATTAAAAAAACTTCAAGACAGATCGTAGTTAAAAATCGGTTCCTGGCCTAAAAATATACAAGGATGCAGCAGAAGATGCTGTTGGAACACTGATGGTAAGTGCTTTCTCCTGAGGCAGTTAAATTAGGTGCATTCCATAAGGATATGGAGCACAGTGAGGGGTTCGCCACACTTCTCACACATTGGCTGATCGCCACCGGACAGGAGGTATGAGTGTGTGCTGTGTGTGTGTCCTATCCTAAGCCTGGAGAATGTAACTTGTGTATGGCGTGACTTCGATACAGGAGGCCAATGTCCAATATACAGCTTGATAAGATGTAGTTTATTAGTGTTTGCTTGTCCCATAAGCACTGCCAGTGGGCCCTCAGCTTTTTCCTCAGGGAGGGTTTAAGGTCCATTACAGGTACACTTATGGGTGGGTTGAAAGCATTTACATGAGCAGATATGGCTAGCCTGTCGGCCAGTTCATTACCCTCAATCTCTCGGTGACCTGGCACCCAGCATAATATGATTTTCTGTTTCGCTGCATACACTGCACATAACAATGCGTATAAAGATATAATTACAGGATTTTTGTACTTGTTTACGGTGTTTAATGTTTTCACGACGCTTAATACACAATTCTTTAATGTGGAATACACAATTCTTTAATGTGTTTAACAGCGACCAGTATAGCGTATGCTTCTGCGGTGGAAATGCTTGTGCTTGGGTGCAAAATACCGGTACTTGAAAATGATGGGTCAACGGCTGCATAAGACACGCCAGCGTGGGACTTCGAAGAATATGTGAAGAATTCAGGAGAAGACTATTTATGGTGTAATTCAATGAAGTACATCCGGATGTGAGCGAGAGGTGCATGCTTTGCAACATCCAAGAAAGACACAAGCCAGTGCCATGGCTGGAGCAGCACTGCAGAAGCCATAACATTATGCTCGTCCAGCGCGACACCTATTTCTTCAGCAAGCCCTCTCAATCGCAGTGAGTAGGGCTCTCTCACTGAAGGATGGACAGTTCTGGAAGAGTTGGAGAGCTGGAGAGATCGTTTATAGTACTGTATGTTGGGTGTTCGTGGTTCATACTTATTTTCAGAAAATAGACAAATGATAGACAACATAATACAGTGGAACCCCGGTTTTACATCCCCCAGTTTTACAGAATAAAGCATGGCAAATGAATTCTGCAGAAACCCACAAGGTGGAGTAATGTTCATGAAAGGGAAAGTTAGCGTCCATCCATTTGGTAGCACAAAGCTATGAGGAAATCCGTACAGGTTTCTCAGAAATTAAAGCTTCAGCTGCCAAAAAATTTGTCCTTGTCTGTGGTTCGAACCAATGCCTGTCCGGGGTGCTCGCTCTGCCAATTGAGCTAAGCAACAAGCTAGCAAATGCCAGCGCAAGGGTGAATCCATCAACTCAAAGCACATGGGCATGAAAAGGGCAAATGAGTTCTGTGGAAACCCGCAAGGTGGAATAGCATTTATGAGGGGAATAGCATTTATGAAAGGGAAAATTGGCATCTGCCCGTTTTGTAGTACAGAGAGAGGGTAAACATTTATTGCAATTCCTTAAACCTAAGGTGGTTGTGGCCCTTCGGCAGGGCAAATGCTTCACGTTTCCAGAGACAGGTCGCCGGCCAGGCGGCTTCACCACTCCGATGCGGTGGCCTACCTCTGCCGCCCAATTTGCTCGCCACCATTAAAGTGTGTGTGTGTGTGTGTGTGTGTGTGTGTGTGTGTGTGTGTGTGTGTGTGTGTGTGTATACAGTTCAACCTGGATATAACGAAATTGACAAATTCCCGGAAAACTTCGTTATAAAGAGGATTTCGTTTCATGCAGGTTCGGCATGAAAATTCGAAAAAGAAACTCTTAAGTAAGCAAAAAGGTAACAGACTGCAAAAACATTTATTTTGGAAGAGAAAACATTTACAGCTGAGACCACTTATGTGAGAGCTTGTAGTGAAGGACCGGCTACAATGCGGCTTTTTCTGACCCCCGTTTGCCCTCTCATAGAACTTAATGTATATGCATACCGCTTATTGTGCATAACCCCCCCACCCACGGTTATAATGCGGCTGCCAGGAAATCCCACGGACAATCGAGGTAGCGAGCAGGCTTCAAAAAGGAAGTGCGCAAAAAGAGCGCAGCAAATCGCCGTGGAGGAGGAAGGAGCACGGAACGAATGAACAATGAGCGGAGGAAAAAAAAATAGGCCGCGGCAGCAGCGCATCACACGCACACCCTCTGAGGATAGGATTTCCAAGGTGACGGAGAATGCTGCTACGGCCGTTTGTCAGTTTCGAACGCTCTGCACGGAACGCGCGTCCATGACCTCCAATTTACCGCTGTTTGCCTCCAGTTCTTTTTTTTTAATCCTTTCACGTACGCTACCCCTGAATCGCCCCGTGATTTCCTCTGCACCCGATCCCTGTGTTGTCAAGGGCAAGCTTCCCGTGAGGCGCCCGCGACCGCGCGAGCTAGGCCTAACAAGCGCTGTCACCGAGTGTCTCTCTTAAGCCGGCGTGGCTCGGCGGCATCAACTGGAAAAGGAGGGTGCCGGCTTGGCGCGCTAGGCCAGCTGCAGCAAGCGGCTGGATCTGGTTTGAAGTGAGGGGGAAAGGACACTCCCGATGCGGCAAGATCGCCGAGTCGAGGGATGCAGACCCACCTCACGCACGCTCGCACGCACGCACATGTGCGCTCGCTCTCGCTTCGCAGTCACCGTGCCTTGGAGCGCGCCAAGTGCAACGCAGCCACTTCGCATTCCGTCGCGGCGGAGAAGGTGCTTCCGGTTGTTGCTCGCGCAAATGTGACAAAATTTGAGGCAATATCTCTAGGTTATCGGCGGAGAAAATTCGTTATTTCGAGGGGGTCTCCCACTGGCATTTCGTTACATAGAGGTCTCAAATATATGTGCTTCTATGGAGTAACGGCGGGGAATAGAAAAACTTCGGTATATCCAGGAATTCGTTATATCAAGGTCCGTTATAAGCAGGTTTAACTGTATATGTATACAGTCGGCTCTCGCTACAACGAACGCCGCTTCAACGAAATTTCCGGTACAACGAAAAATTCTCGGATCCCCGTCAGCAGTCCATAGGAGTCAATGCATAAATATGCTCGCCACAACGAACACATTCTTTTGTGCCGTTTCACTTCAACGAAATTTGACGATACAATTCCAGTCTCGAAAATTCAATTTGCTATGCAGTAAGCACAATCCAAAAGATTTTTGTGCATTTCAGAAGATAAAAATGCGTCTACAAAGTCGAAATCGCGTGTTGGCACCACCAGAAACGGCTGCTGTTGATTGTGTGGTTGATTACCGATGTCTACTGATGCCATCTACCAATGCCCGTCGAGATAGCGCGTGCGACCGCCCCTCTCCCACCGGCGCCCCTTTTGTCCTTCGCCCGACGAAAGAAGGGCTGGGCGTTTCCTCTTTGCTTGAGAAGCAAGCGACGGCAGCCATCACACGCGCGGTGCGATGTTATCGCGTTGTTCAGTTTGTTCGGCGAAGCGAAGACGGCCGGGTCGTTTCATCTCTGCCTCAGCCGTGTTCGTCCCCAGCGTTAGCGCGCTTCTACTCGCGCGTAGAACATACAATGCGTAGGCGGTGTTATCGAGTTGGACTTTGTACAGAAAAACGGCGACTGCAAAAACCCACGAACAGCTAGTGCCCATATCATTGCAATAACTCCTTCACCAGAGTCGACAACTTTATTCTTTTATGGCCCAAGCCCCCCCCACCCCCCCTTGTTAAGTACCGTATTTACTCGAATCTAACGCGCACCTTTTTTCCGATAAAACGCGTCCAAAAATCGTACGCGTGTTAGAATCGAGTGTGAACGAATGACAATGTTACCATGTCGCCGTTGGCATCAAAATGGCCGCCTCCTACGTGCTTCGGGCACTGTCGAACGGTCACCGGCGAAAAACGAACTAGCGACACGGCGGTCTTTGGCGCGCATAGTTTCTGTAGTTCCTATGTCGCCGCACATGATGCGTAGACCGACGATACCGCGCCGGCTTGGCCGTCTTGCGGCCAATCAAAGTCGCTACGTCGCCGATGCAATCTCTGAGACGCCCAGCTGCAGCAGTTACGGCCGCCCAGCGCGGGCGGCCGTAACGGGGGAAAAGATGCTTCTCATCACCGCACGCAAAACGGCTCATCATTTCTCCCTCATATCTGTGCTGAGCCTGAGCCTCTCAGTTGTGCACGCTGCAGGACGTCCGAGATTGCATCGCGGCGATCTCCGAGACCACGCCCCTGCGCAGCACGCATGGCAGCACGCGGCAGCGAGCCTGAGGGAACTGCGACAGCACGGAGGAACACAGCACTGCGAGTAAATGATGTTACCACCGCTTGCACGCGGATTGGCCCGGCAACGTGCGGCAGTTTTGTCGGGACGCAGGAGTTATGAATCGGCGCACCAAACGTCTTCGAGAAGACACGGATCAAGTGAAGCGGGAAAGCCACAGCACGGCCGTTCGAGGGATTGCAGGGGTCCAAAGTCGACGGTCTGTTTATTATGCGAGTCCGTTCATTACGCGAGTACGACATTTGTTTTTATGAATGTGAGAAGGTTGATTACTAAGGACTTTTTTTTTTCTAGGGCGCGCGTTACAATCGATGTTTCACTTTTTTTTTTTGGTCCCGGGAAACGGGTGCGCGTTACTATCGAGGGCGCAGTAGAATCGAGTAAATAAGTACATCTCCCGGATTCTGTTTCTCCAAACTTGACAGGTGTGGTTTCAGTACTCGCGGTTTCTGAACCCTTCTGACTACCGCCGTGACGCCGTGTGCCGCGCGCTAGATTGAGGCATAAAAGTTTCATTGTTCTACCAGCTCAGGTCAGTTATTTCTTTTTCGATTTCACTACAACGAAATTTTCGCTTCAACGAAAGTTTTCCCGCGCACCGTCAATTTCGTTGTAGCGAGAGTCGACTGTATATATATATATCACAGTTGTAATCCAATTCCGCAAAAGCAGTGTCCGGTACCAAACCACTCGCGAGATCGAGAACCGCAGTAGTAAATACAGGGACACCGGCTGTGCTGTTTTGTTGTTGTTTTTATGTTTTTAAATGCGAAGCATTTCTTAGCGAACTTCGGCGACTTTGAGCATATCTATCTATCTATCTATCTATCTATCTATCTATCTATCTATCTATCTATCTAGCCACCTACGATTTTGTGCTCTCCTGGCCGTTTCGCTAATGGGCTGTTTACGAAAATTGGTATGCCACAACATGACTACATGACAGACATGAAAGACAGGTCATAACATGAAAATCATGACATGCATGTCATGAGCGGCATGATTTACATGCCACGGTCTTGGTGCTCTCCTGGCCGTTTCGCTAATGGGATGTATGCGTAAATTGGTATGGAACAACATGACTGCCTGACGAACATAAATGGCAGATCATAACATGAAAAGCATGACATGCATGTCATGAGTGGCATGATTTACATGGCACGCGTTTCGATAATGGGGTGTATATGACAATTGCTATGGCACAACACGACAGCATGACGAATGTAAATGACAGGTCATAACATTAGAATCATGACACGCGTGTCATGAGCAGCATGGTTTACATGCCACAGTCTTGGTGCTCTTGCGGCCATTTCGTTAATGGGATATATACGAAAATTGCTATGGCACAACACGACTGCATGACTGTCATAAATGACAGGTCATAACACGAAAATCACGACATGCATATCGTGATTTTCATGTTATATGTCATGACCGGCATGATTTACATGCCACGGTCGTGGCGCTATACTGCCGTTTCGTTAATGGGATGTATACGAAAACTGGTTTGGCACAACATGACTGCATGACGATCATAAATGACAGGTCATAACATGAAAATCGTGACATGCATGTCATGAGCGGCATGACCTACATGCCACTCGTTTCGTTAATGGGATGTATACCAAAATTACTATGGCACAACACGACTGCATGACTATCATAAATGACAGGTCATAACACGAAAATCACGACATGCATGTCGTGATTTTCATGTTATATGTCATGACCGGCATGATTTACATGCCACGGTCGTGGCGCTATACTGCCGTTTCGTTAATGGGATGTATACGAAAATTGGTTTGGCACAACATGACTGCATGACAATCATAAATGACAGGTCATAACATGAAAATCGTGACATGCATGCCATGAGCGGCATGATCTACATGCCACTCGTTTCGTTAATGGGATGTATACCAAAATTGCTATGGCACAACACGACTGCATGACGAACGTAAATGACAGGTCATAATGTTAGAATCATGACATGCGTGTATGACCGGCATGGTTTATATGCCACAGTCATGGTGCTCTTGCGGCCGTTTCGTTAACTTCATATGTACCAAACTCGGTATAGCGAGACAACAATGCAAATCCATTTTACGTTCCTGATGCGTGCTTCGCATTTCCTTGATTCCCACTGCATGTGGGATCTGCCATTTCTTTTTTCGCATTAAAGCGACTGGCCTCTCTTATTGGTCTTAACATTGAGGAAGTCAAGAACTAGTCACACATAATGGGGCACAATATGAAAAGTTAAGCATTAATCATGTTGCAAATGTACTGCGCTGATGAGTTTTTGCTGGATTGAAAACAGGGTTAGTCGCACCGTCTACCTAGCTATGCCCGCGTCATATTCATGGGCTGTCAGCATAGCGTTCATGACGGCGCGCTGTTCGCACGTGTCTGTACGCGTGAAGCGGTGCTCTTATTGAATTATGTTCGTGCGAAACGAAAGAGAGTCACGAAAAGCTGCTTGTGCTGTAGTTCTTGTCGAGAATGCGAGGTCTTACTAGTGTATCATGATGAGCGCTGTGCCTGGGCGGAACATATACATGCCGCTCACTCGGTTGGATGCTTCATTGCACATTTCTTGAATTGCGGCGTGTGGCACATGCACGGACACACGGCACTGCACGTCGGACGGTATGGATACCAGCCCGATCGCGATCCATGTATCACAGTTCTGCTAGTCGACTGCGAGGATACCTTGTTGTCTGCAGCGTTTGAGTGAAATATTATACCTGAATGCGGGCGATCCCATTAGTTGTGCCACAAACTCATTAAAATTGCTATAGTTAGCCATAATTATAGCGATATACTTATATACAGCAAGAAAAAGTGATAAAACGTGCACGGCTAGCAGGCGCACGCGCACTAGCCCAGCCGTGCCAGTCAGCTCCTCCAAGGCACTCGCGATGATGTCATGACGCTCCTCAGCCAATCATAAGCAGTGACAAGGTTTTCATTGCCGCTCATGATGCGCGCCGCGCGTTTTTGCCAAAATAGGGTCATTTGCTCATGTTTATGCGCCTTTTCGACGTGATTTTCGCGTTCATCGCACGAAAAATGATTAAACAGCATTATAACCTAAATTGTTTTTAAAATTGCTTCAGTGCCCCTTTAACTCTATCCTGAAAAATGCCCCGCCACGGTGGTCTAGTGGTTATGGCACTCTGCTGGTGATCCGAAGGTCGCGGCATCGAATCCCGGCCACGGCAGCTGCTTTTCGATTCAGGCGAAATGTTGAGGCCCGTGTGCTGTGCGATGTCAGTGCACATTAAAGAACCCCAGATGGTCAAGATTTCCGGAGCCCTCCACTACGGCATCTCTCATAATCAGAACTGGTTTTGGGACGTTAAACCCCACAAATCAATCCATCCTGAAAAACAAGGACATGGCCGAAAAATGTGAATCCGGCGAGACTCAGGAAAAGCGCTTTCTAATGCGCAAAACGGCACACCCGGACGTCGAGTCTACTCTTCTGATGTGGATACAGGACGTGCAGTCTTGTGGAATTCCAGTCAACGGACTCTTGCTCAGGAACCGAGCTGAGCAACTCGCTGCGACTTTGGGACATGACGACGTCACCTGCAGCGAGGGCTGACTGCGCCGGTTTAAGGCATTGCATGGTGTTGTGTTCAGTGCAATGTGTGAAGAGCACGATAGCGTCAATGAGAGCGTTGTCTCAGATTGGCAGACAAATCAGCTGCCTGCACTTCTCGTGACATATGAGGACAGAAATACCTTTAATGCGGACAAGAGTGGACTTGTGTATAAAGCCATGCCAAGCAAGACATACACTTTCTCCGGTGAAAACTGCCACGGGGGGAAGTGCTCGAAAGATTGCTTATCTGTCCTTTTTTGCCATAACATGGACACCTTCGAAAAGGTCCGACTTCTCAGTGGAAAGTAAAAATGGCCTCGTGCCTTACATCACATGGAAAGCCTCTCGGTTGATTGGGAGGCTAATAAAAAAGCACGGATGTCGAAAGACTTAATGCTTGGATGCTCAAGTTTGAAAGGAGGATGGTAAAAGAGAAAAGGAAAGTTCTTCTCTTTCTAGAGAACGGTTTGTCACACATGCAACCCCCCCCCCCACTTGAGGCCACGGAACTGGCATACTTTGCACCTAATGCGACGTCGGCACTGCAACCAATCGACCAAGGTGTGGTCCATTCCATTAAAGTTGCGTACCGGATCCGCCTTACAGCGCACCTGCTTTTTGATATGCAGGAGAAGTAGGAAACAAAAATTCATGTCAAGTTTTCTGTAGAAGATCGTCTGGCTCTTTGGGCACAGCTAAAAAGCGATGTAATTCGTAACTGCTTCCGGAAGGCAGGCTTTTGCCGAGTAAATGACGCACCCAGCGCTGCACCACAAGATCCGTGTGTGCCAAGTGTGTGGGGCAACCGACTTCATCAGTTTTGATGATGGCATCGTCAACAACCAACAACTGACGGACGATGAGATTGCAGCACTTGTGAAGAACTCTTCTGACCTGCTGTAAGAAGACGGCAGTAGTCAAGTGGCTGAAGCTCCTGTTAAGCTTTCTTCATCCCAGACCATAGATTACATTGAGGCCCTGAAAGGATATTTTCTGCAGCAACAAGGAGACTGCTCCACGGAAATTCTGCAGCTCACAGAAATGCAACACAATGTGACCACAGCTTCTCTGGCAGGAGCCAAGCAGGCCTTCATCACTCAGTATTTCGTGAAATAAAAATGTCATGTTCAGTGAAGGTTATTTCCTCGCATGCACCTTTGCCGTACGATGCAAAAGGTAAGAATTGCCTCAAGCATGTGATGGTAACAGACCCTTCTTATCAAACTGCCATTGGCATGCGACGTCAAACTGCTCTGATTTTGATCTCAGAGCCGTAATTTGACAAAATTATTTCATATCAGCTTTTCTACTGGCAAGAGTACGATCATTAAAAAAAATATGTTTCGGTAACATTTCTATGTGACAGTGGCCACACAATAGTCTTATCCCCCCCCTTCCCACCGTTAGGATACTGCATACTATGGATAGAGCGGACGTTTTTTTCCGGATTATAAGGGTCCGTTGTAACAGGCATAGACCCTATGCTGCTAAGGAAGGCATCTGTTAGCCAACAGACTTTATGCCTCCATACTGACCTGAACTTAGCTTATTGTTTGGACTAATTCTTTACAGTGTGATAGGCATGTTACATTCTACAGTCCACTCTGTTGGTGCTGCTCATGAAAAGTGCTTTCACAAATAATTTATTGATTTGTGGGATTTAACATCCCAAAACCAGCTCTGATTATAAGAGACGCCGTAGTGGAGGTCTCTGGAAATTTCGACCACCTGGGGTTGCATTGACATCGCACAGTAACGTGCATTGACATCGCACAGCACACGGGCCTCAACATTTCGCCTCCATCGAAATGCAGCCGCCGCGGCCGGGATTCGATCCCGCGACCCTCGAATCAGCAGCCGAGTACCATAGCCACTAGACCACCGTGGCGGGGCGCTTTCACAAATAATCAAAGAGAAAGAAGTAATCAACTCCAATGCTATTTGTTTATGCCACGTGATTTTTATATGACTTGCTTAATGTTTTGCTCAGACAACCCAAAAAGTGCTTTCTGTGAGAGCACATTTAAATATACTGACAGAACAGTTTAGTGTGGTTGCACAAGGTATGACTATTCATCAATAAGATTTTGTTGCCTCTCATAAGCTGAAAGGGGCACAACACCACAGACCTTCAAAATGTAAAGACCTTGAAAGCAAAAGAAGGCAGCCTAGCGTTCATTAAAGCACCATGACTTCCACACCCTGTGTGCACACCAATGACATTTTTGTACAAAATGGCTGGAATGCTGCAGACAATTTTGTATAAAAACTAAATTAGTTCAATCAACTTTGCATACTGTATTTACACAATTGTAAGTCGACCCATTTTGTTGAAGTTTGAAATCCAAAGTTTGAAAGTTTACCTACAATCAAAACCGAAACTATACAACCATACCATAAGTCAGTCTTCTTTTTTTTTTTTTCCTGACTAGCAATTTTTTGGGAGGGTCGACCTCAATCAAGCTGACTTATAATCTTGTAAATATGGTAAAGTATCCTTCTTCCTTGGAACATTTTGAACTCACTTTTATTTGCTGTCTAGCTTCGCTAGAGATAAATCATAGCCTAGGAAGCTTCATTTTGTAAAACAAAAAAAAAGTTGCTATAAGAAAAAGCTAGAATACATGCAGGTGATTTCATCAAATTTCACACAGTAGGCCTTGTTTCTCAGTGTCTTCTATTTAGTACCACTATACAAGTAGCACATTACCCTCATTTTTCATCCTTTCATTCATCTTCAGGGTTTAACGTCCCAAAACCAGCTCTGATTATGACAGACGCTGTAGTGGAGGGCTCCGGAAATTTCGACCACTTCGGGTTCTTTAACGTGCACTGACATCGCACAGTACACGGGCCTCAACATTTCGTCCCCATCGAAGTGCAGCCGCCGCACGGCAGGGATTCGATCCCGCGACCTTCAGATCAGTAGCCAAGTGCCATAACCACTAGACCACCGTGATGGGGCGCACATTGCCCTCAAATACCCACATAAAACATTTCCACTTGCACAACATTCTATAGCAGAATAATCCTCAACACTAAAACTGCTGAAGTATGCCTGTGTGTAAAGACGTTCCACTTAAGGGCAGCTTATGATAAAAGACCATGTGCAAAGTACTTCATAGTCTACTGAAGCAAATCTACATCACATTTAAATAGTATCATTGCCCGAAAAATACTTCGCTTTGCCATTTTATCGTTTGTACACATCCCGCATCTCAGAACTGGCCCTTCGTGTTGTCAATTATTAATGCATAGACAATCATGGATTTAATGAGTTTTTTTCTTCTGCAGCTCTTTCATCATTAATTACAGGGGCATCTGAAATGTGTCATTAGGCTTTCTGTTTTTCAAACTGCACGCTTCCAGGTATAACCTTAGATGTCAGATGATATGTACATGCACAATTTGCTCCCTGAAGCAGATCTCTTAAACAGCCGCAGATCACCTCCAACTTACCATCATCCTTATCCTCACGGTTTTCTTTTTCAGCGTCCTCCTTTTCAATGCCATTCTCTGCTTGAGCCACGTCAGCTGCGCTGCCATCTTCCAATGCACTTGGATCAAAAGGAGTCTTCTTTTTCTTTTTCTTCTTTTTCAACGATGGATCAAAAATCTGCAGGAACACCAATATCACTGCTTTATAAACCCGCATTCCAGTCTTCCGCTTTACAACTACACTGGTCGGATTAAGGTCACTAAAGGCAAATATTAAATCAACATCCACTGTTCAAATACCATTCAAGAAGCATAGTAGTTCTTGTCTTGTGCCAGGAAAACGGCTAGTATGAACGAAAATCGTATTTTAAGTGATCAGCCTGCCATAAGAACTATTCAAACCGCCCGCCTAACCAGTCCCATTGACTTAGATTCACAGTTTTCTCGCTCAAGTGGCCAACAGTTCAGCCAGCTGTGAAAAAGGCAGGACTAGGCAGGAAAGGAGTAGGGTTTAGCTACTACTAGGGTGCCTCAATGGTAAGCAAGGAGGATGTCAAGGCACTTCACAGCCCCTGAGAAACCCATTTCTACAATGTCGTAGCTGGCGCCACTGCATACCACCGGCTCGACTATGTCACCGTGCCTAGTTCACAAAATATCCTGCATGTAGTGCAAGCTTTGTCATGCATTTGCCTAGTGGTGCACATAACATTGACTTTTAAGATGTCCAGCACTCACCCAGAATTCTAACAAAAAAGTTGTTGCCTTTAGTGTCCCTTCAAAGAAGCAACATAATTTTTTTAAAATCATTTTAAGGTTTTTAAAGAGATTGACAATTGAAATCGTGTTAACTGAAACATGGCATAGCCTCGTGGTGAAGCTTTAGTACTGTGTTCTGGAGCCTTTAAATTGCTGTACATTGCCTCTGTTGTTCATAGGACCATAACTTGGGCCTAAAATTCAATTTGGCACACAAAAACGCATATCCGCCTTATTATTTGCTTTCTATGCAGTAAGAGTAGTCGACGCTCCCTTCACAGCAACTGAAAACCTGCTTTTAAATGCGGTGCATGCATGCGGCATCAAGCAGGCGTGACGCACATGCTATGTTATGGCAGAACCTGACACAAACACACCCGACAGCTGTCGGCCACCATTTGTGGCACGTGTTGCATATAAGGCTCTATAGGCAAAAAATTATGACAAAAGATGTTTCAACCCGTTGCTAATGCATGACTGGACGATGACCGGTAAGCTTTCTGTTGAAATAAAAAAAAAACAGGTACATTAGATACCTTAAAAATTTGTTTTTGGTTCCTTATGTACAGGACCCTACAGGAAATACAGTAAGACATCGCAACAAGAGCCGCCAAAGGGACCCATGAAACATGTCTCTTATAACCAAGGTTGTAAGCCGCAAAATTGCTGTGGCAAGCTTCAAAGCCGCCAATGCGCCATACCTTTCTACCATCCAATTTTTGTTTTGTGATTGGCAAATAGCAGAATGTAATCATACGAGAGTGAAACACCGACATTTTGGCATTCATAGAATAACCCAAATCAGCAGCATACGAGACAACCAAGCAATCCAGAATGTGTGCTAAAAAGTTTATTAAAAATAAAACAACCACTTCAGAATTTCAGGAGTTTCCACGAGCCATAAGCACAAAGCACACCGTATTGGGAAGCTCCAAAGAGCCCAAAGTTCTACAATGTCAGATATGTATGTAATAGATAACATGTAATTAATTTATTCCTCTGCATTATTGGTAATATCTTATAATTGAAGAGTCCGTTTTGTATTGCTCCTATATATGGTCACCCATTTGTCGTCCATCCATTTGTAACTCAAAGCAACAAGAAAATACATTCGTTACCATAGAATCCTGAGCAAGTGACCCCCAAACCCCGCTGGGCGAGAGAGAGAATTCGACAAATTTTAGGGGGGCCCTTGCTCAGTTGCGCACCAAATTCAAAATGGCGGTGGAAGTATCAGAGAGAGGGAAAAAAATGCAGGGCAGTTCTTTTCAGTGATATGTGCAGGATAAGTGCATCTACTACTCTCAAAGCCGTCAAACGAGTCGTCAGAGTTGGACACACAAGTTGCAGGCCCATGAGCCAGAGCAGCACCAAGCATTAAATTCACACTAGCTATGCAGCTCAAGTCTGCCCATCGATTACAGCAACCT
This sequence comes from Hyalomma asiaticum, assembly GCA_013339685.2. Taxonomy (NCBI): domain Eukaryota; kingdom Metazoa; phylum Arthropoda; class Arachnida; order Ixodida; family Ixodidae; genus Hyalomma; species Hyalomma asiaticum. The sequence continues at coordinate 193,416,195 of CM023481.1, forward strand.
ACAACTTTTCTAGCTAACTAACTCAAGTCCAATGAAAATGGCAACAACGCCTGTCATCTCCCAGCTATAGTCAGGGCTGGCTATGCAGATGACAAGTACACGGCTGTGATGCATCCATTGTCAGGCTTCAGCAAAAGTGCAGCTGAACAGCAAATTTATTTTCCTTACTCCATTGCATTGTTTTGTGACTTATTTTGCAAAGTCTTGAAAAACAGAAAAAACGTGCGAAGCGATGTAGCATTGGTGCAAGCTGTGGTTAACATGGTCAAAAAAGGGGAGGGGGCACTTGGTCAGTCATTGGGGCCAATTTCAAATCCTTTGAAAAAGGGAGGGGGGACGCTTGCATGGTTAGGGGCACTTGCCGAGGATTTTACAATAGCAATTACCAGCCCAAGCCTACACATACACATACAAAGAACTTTATTGTACATACAAAGAACTAAAAATTGTTTTACTCTCAGGTCAGGGCAAACTGCCCTTGACTCGGGGAAACTGTTCAAAACTAGGAAGTTTTAAGAAATTCAAGTAACTTCATGATACAAATGAATCTTCCTCCGTCTTGTGTGCTTCTTAAAACTGATTGGCCATACTCTGTGTTCAGAATTGTAATTGTGTGACAATCTGCTAACCTCCTCATTAACTCAGGTAGTAGAGTAACCATACCAAAAAGGCACTGGACAGGGACTGCAATACCAGAACAGAATCGCTTTTCTTGCACTGAGTTTTCTCTATGAAAAATTGTATGGATTTCCTTAGCAGCTTCATGCTACAAACACATGGTAATTTTTTTCCCTTTCATGGCGTTTTATAGACTTCCCATAAAATTGATTAGCCACAAACGCTTCATCAAGGCAGCCCGTGGCAAGATATTCCAATAAACATTAATTTTAAAGGAACCTTGAAACAGTTTTAACGATTTTGTATGAACGCACTGAGCATGTGGCACAGTTCGTTCTTATCATTAGCAGACCAATATCAGTGCTCAGCGTTAAATGTGCAATTTATTGCAAGGTTTTAAATATGAGCATCACTAAAGAACAAAGTAGCTTTCAATCACCCTTGCCCACAAGTCGTGCCATGGGCACTCAACATCACACTCAGGACTGATTTAGCCAACGACATCATCAGGAAATCAATTTTTCAATCTTGAAGTATAGTGGCAGCATCTGGCAGCGAGGATCTGGGCAAACACAAGTTTATCCAATGAATGTATGCCAACCTTCTGGGGGACAAAGGCTGCATTACGTTTACTACATAACCACATTAGGAAATTATTGAGGCCTTAATGATCATCCATAACCATACCTAATCATTAACATGTTTTACCACTATCATCATCTGGTGAAACAAGGGAACCCAGCCACACTGACTTATTACAGCAAATGGCCAAGAAAGTCCTTTCCATTTAAACTGTGTTCCTGACACCTGACACTTAGGCATTGTCCAGGTCAAAGACTCTTGTCATTGTCACGGACAATTGTTCCTGTAAGCCTTCGGTTCCTCAAAATAATCTACATTTTCCTAGTGCATAAACTTTGGCACACACGCAATTATTTTCTTTACTGCTGTTCCATGAGGTTGGTTGTCACAATTATATTTTCTGTTTAACTCTGCTGACAAGTTTGTGATGCAACAGACTGTGCACACGTGTTTGAGTGTGCTTGTACATTTATGTCTGTGCTGTGTCTGAAAGAAATCTGAAGTCGGTGCCTGTCTTTGATTTACTTTTTTTGTCTGTCACCTGCTGCTGCACTATTTTTTTTAAAATGGATGAACAACTGGACCAGTGTCACAGATTGTTTCATTGCAAAGGTGGTGTCATATGATGCTTCTGCTTATTCCAAAGTAGTTAATCTGCTGAAGCAATCAAAATGACAAGGACTGCTCCACGTGTTCTTCTCACTCTTTACATTTTTGAATGCCTGCAGCAATCAACCTTTTCCTCTTTCTGATCTCTTATATGAACTAAATTATATATGAATTGAATTTGTGCAAGTATGGGTGCATACTTGCACAATCAACACCTTTTTTACAAAAAGAACAGTGCAATCAAAACACGGCACAGGAGCCAATCACTGAGCATCATCAAAATGGTCAGCAACATTAAGTAGAATTTTTCACTTTTGGTAGCTCCATGGCTCTTATACAACATACTATTTTTCAACTCTGGCTGCATAAGATCAGTGCATATTCACTGAGCTAGTGATTACATTGGCTGAAATAAAATGAACATCAGTAGCTCACTTCGTGTACCAGTCGCATTAAATCAAGCAGAAGAAAGCATAAGTGCTGGAGGTAGGGTCAAGTCACCAGGCGAGTAAGGAAGGGAGTGGGAATTCGCACAGCAGCAGGTAGGGAAATACAAGTCTTGACAGGACGTGTGGTGAAGATGGCAAAAACACCAGAGGGGAGAAATCACTGATACGTGTCTATGATTCTGTCTATGGCATAGTAAGAGTGCTGCACAAATCATGAAGCAGAGTATGCACAACCACTAGTGTACTACTTCTAAAATGAAGAGTTGGCCATTTTAATGCATATGTGTAAAATAAAGTGGGTCAAATACTCACTATTACAATATGTGGAGCAATTCAAGGGTTTTCAACAAAAAGAAAATAATTCCAGGCCTTTCGAAAGGCTTGAAAATGTACTTTCCAAATTCAAGGGTTTCAAGGACCAGTACGAACGCTGGACCAATTCTTGCAATGTTTTTGTATAGAGCGGTGAAAGGGTAGTATCGAAATAATGTGCAATGCTTCTGTGGAAATTCCTAACACTGAATCACCTGGGCATGTTTTTGATTCAACTTTCATCAAATTCACATGTCAGGCTACTGCACATCAGTACAACGTACATACATGCGAATGATTATGGAATATCCATTCATCATCATTACCAAATAAATGATTTTTTTTTTTTTGTTTCGGCGCGTTTCTACGGTAGTTTTGCTGAGACCACCATGCGAACTATTAGAACCAATTTCTAAAAATGGAAAACGAACCAGGTGACCTCCCATTTTGGGATATGCGCATGCAAGCACCGGGCCGCTTCACGATTCCGCCGCACAACTAGGTCACGCAACATTTCAGGTGGCTTACATCAACACGGTGTCAACATGACGCAACTACGTAGACATTCACATAAGAAATGGCATGTATGAAAGCACAAGGCAATACGTAAACACAAAGCTTTTCCTTAGTTTGTGTGTTCGCGCGTGTGCAACGACAGAAAATACCACAGGGAGAAGGAAGTCTGCGCGTCCTTCGCCGGCAATCTACCTGCTTGCGCGTGGTACCCACACGTCGGCTTCAACGCTGACATATTGCTACCAGCATCGCTTGATTAGTCCACCATAACGAAAGCAGTAGCCTCGTGTGTCGAGTCCTACACGTGGCAACTTCGCCACCTGTTTTAGACTGCTTCTATGAGGTCTTAAACATTTCACTGCAGCCTCAGGGGTTTGCACTTTTCGAGCCAGCCACAAGGCTTCTGCTAAGCCTAACCACGACAAGTATTTCTCGAAAGGCAGCGCTGTTCCACCGCGAAAACACATAATGATCGCATAAACTAATACGGCACGATTCGTATGATCACCGACGTCCTGACCAAGCCTACATTCAAAGCGATCTTCACTTAATGCTGAGGTTTGAAAGTCACCGTACTTCATAAAATCACTCTGATCGGTAAGCAAGCAGCTATGCAGATACAAAGTTTCCTCACACTTTCGTCGTCTGCCATGGTGGTGCGAAGATCGGTCACCAACAAATTTGAACAAAAGAAATGCGCGAAGCGCAATGTGACCGACACAAACGGACAAGCTGTAACAACGAACAAGCACCTAAGCCGGCTACCACGAAACTCCGCAGGCCTTCGTCTGCGAGTCTCGCCGAGATTGCATGTGAACAGTGATGCCAACCTAGGTCACCGCTTTTACCCTAAATTAAGCCTCAATAAATCCCTAAACTCTACAAAAAATCCTTAGATTGTAATTTTCATGTTAATTTCGCTAGTTCGGAAGTATAAAAGTCTAAACGGGGCAATTTTCCCTTCGGCCCACTTGTTCTTAATTTTGGTGGCAGAAATCAGCTCATTAGCAGCAACATGCTGCTCTTTTTCCCACATTTTCTATGGAGCAATGGTGTACGCTCTCTTCGGAGAGCCGACAGAAATTGATCTTTTCCGTGGTGGCGGCTGATTTCTGAAAGGCAAGTGTGCCGTGTTACTGCTAGGTGGTATCGCTGCCTTTGGATCAACTTCCCGTGCACGGTGCAAGAATATTTCCCGTGTACAGGTTGACAGCAATCATGACAGCAATGCTCTGTGCTATGATCAGTTTCCCATGTGGCCAAGTATTTTTGTCATACACTTTCACTATCTTTCTATTCGGTTCACCTTGCGTAACGTCTTCTGGTCCAGAAGTCACCACTTGACAAGGAACAGAGTGTTAAAGGGCAACTCAGGCGGTTTTTTCACAGTGTTCTGATATCAATGTTTTCGAATAGTACTGATAGTCCTGTAGCAGCCAGGGGGGTTCAATTTGCTCAGAAACGCACCAATAATTTTAAATAACCGACCGAAAGGCGTGTTCAAACTGAAACCGAAACGGGTAGACGCTTCTTGCAGCGTATGCGATGATGTCACAGCCTTCCCGCTGTCAGAAATATGGAGAAAAATGACAGTGGCGAAGTCATCCGACGATATGTATTGAGTTATGCCAGCTTTTCTGAACTTGACAGCGACGATTTGAACGCTGAAGTACCGCCGTTTTGCTTTTAGGTTCCCTGCACCTTCTGCACCTTTTCGCGGTGCGCTGCACCACCGTCCTCGATTCCCCGCGGTACAGCGGCGCCCGCTGCACCTCCGTCCTCGATTGTGGCGGGGTGCAGCCAAGGTGCCGCCGCGGTGCCGTGCACCTTTGCACCTCCCAGATTGTGGGTGCAGCGTTTCGGTGCAGCCTCGCTAGCCCGTCAGGCGACGCGTGCAGACGACGGCGTCGGCTAGCCTAATGGAGATGGTTAGGACGCACGCCGCGACGAAATCACAGGAAGTAATCCTGTGAAAGTGATAAATGTTTGACATTTTTCTCTGAACACGTGCACGATGACGGCTTGTTTTCACGTTCACTTTTTTTTTCTTTTCACAAATGGTAGGACAAAGATTGTAACCGTGGTTCGTGTCGGCAAATGCGTGGATGCGCATAATATAAATATCACGTCTTGTTTCGCGCGCCCGAACGCAGGTTTTGTTGTAGCATATCACCATCCATAGTTGTAGCGAGCACAAGCAGGCTGCTTGAAACAATAACTCCTCGAGCTGGTCCAGCAGCAGACGACAGGCCGTACCTCGAAGTTCGATTCACACATTTGGGCGGCGGGGACGGTGCTCCATCTGCACCGCGAAAACGGGTGCTGGGAACTGCTGCACCGGGTGTCGACACCATCTGCACCTTTTTGTGCGTGGTTCCGTGCACCTTTTCTGGATCGAACAGACCTTTTGATGTCCCGCAGGCTCGGGTAGGCAGCGTTGAAGATGATGACGTCAAAAACACAGGGTGGCCCGCAGAGGAATCCGCTAAAAAATTTTAAAATTCGTTTCCAGGAAAACTAAACGAATCGTGCATTTGTTTCTTTCCCCGTCCAAGTTCAAAAATATTTTTTTCTAAAGCCAATCTTACATACATACTAACAATAAAGAACAGAAATTACAGCACAGAGGTTCTCTGGTTGCTTGAAGTTTCCGACAACCATGCAGCTGCAACTGCTATCACGAGTGACTGCATTCAAAGCAGCATTTATCAGGCAAAACACCAACACGTGTGGGTGTTCACCTGTTCTTGAAGATGCTAAGGTCCTTTCAACACAGAGATGCAAAGTAACGCGTGAAGTTATAGAAGCATTTCATATAAAAAGAATGGGAGACGCATGCATCAGTGAACCATTGCTGTCACTAACTGACAAAGAGTTTGCCTATTTGCTCAGCAGGTGTACTATTAAGTGACACTTAGATAACTGACTAGTTCATCCATTTCCAGATATCACTTGGTTGTTTTGTTTGCTCCGTTTTCTTGTGTGTTCAATTTCTTTTTTTTTTTTTTTTATTGTGAGACAGCGCTCATCCTGTGTGTTTTATGTTCCTTGGTCTCAGTCTTTTGCGCTGCTACAATGTATATGTTCCAACTAGCCCAACTTTCCATGCAATTGCAGAATTGTAGAAATTACTTATGTAGTAAACTACCAAATCTGTCAGAAGGAAACCGCTACCCGATTTGTGTGGGATCAATCTAGATAACCCCTCCTTGTTAATTTAGATATTCAACCAAGTAATTCTAAGAATGTGATACAAAGTTGTTCATTCTTGACATAAGCTGGTTTACTATGTTTGCTTGATGCACGGAACAGCAGCAAGAAATTTCACAGTCGCTTGATGTTGTTGACGTGGGATTGTCTTCAAATGGGGGCAACCTTCCTCCTGGTATATTTGTCCAAGCATAAATGACAGCACGAAGGTGGATTTATTAGAAACTTGGTAATTATTGCACATTATTGAAAGCTATACCCATCTCTTCAGAGTAATCGTCTAATCAAGTTTAAATGTAAATACCAAACGAACTGCCCTGCCAATGCTTTTTTTTAGTAGCTCACTAGTTTATCGATGGTTTCTTTTAGAAAGCTAACATTTTCCTTACATGAATTGCATTCCTAAAACTGCTGTCAGTTTTTTTTTTTTAGAAATGCTGGCAAGCATTTCAGGGATGTGATTCTAGCAAGATTAGTACATCTACTAGTTTTCCACCAATCATACATGCGGATCATTACCAGATGTCCAGCCTCTTTTACAGTACTTCATTCTGAAGTGAAACACCCCCACAGTCAGGGTGGAGTACTAGCACATAACGAAATTACTTTTCCTGCTCAGCACCTTCAATTCACCCCATGATGGGGGTTGGTAGAAAAATAAGGAAAAATTCTGAAGAAATAAAAGTAACAAAGAAAAAAGCACGGCGAGTTTAGAGTTGTACAAGGTAGATGTCATATCAGAGCATAATAGCACAGAAAAGTCACTTAACCATCTGGGTAATTAATAAAAATAGATTAAATGGAGGTAGGTGCACACTGCATTGGATATGTGTGTATGAGTCACAGGTAAGGAAGAGAGAGAAGGAAATCATATGGTGCCCATGCCCACACTGGATTATATTTATATGAGCCAGTCCGTCTAAATTTAACTTAAAGTCTACCAATGAACCAGGAGTCCGCCTCGGTCAACTAGAAGCTAGAGCACCAAGCACTAGAAGGAAATCAAACAGTGCTATAGATGAAACACAGACAGATGTTGCGACTGTTTTTATAGCTGCACATACCTATTCTTATGGTTGTCTTCCATTTCCCCATAAAGAAAGCACACAGCTTAACGCAGTCACTGTAAGTGAAACCTGCTTGTTAGGAAATTTACAAAATGTGACCCAGTCAGTGCTGCCCCAACTAGACTCATGATACTGTACCTTTTTGTTGAGCAGAGGGCAGGCAAGTCCAAAAAACAGAGCCCTGCTCAAAGCACACAAACACACACACACTACATGTTTCGGCACCATGTTGTACGTAATAGAAGTTTCCTCAGCATAAGCATATACCCAGATATTACACGGGAAGTTAATTATAACAAATGAAATATAGTTATACTTTAGAGAGAACACATGTGCAAAATACCTTCTCTTATAGCTCTAAACTTGTCTCTTTCTCTGTTGAGGCGACTGTCCTTATGTTCAAGGTGGAAAAACAAAGCTGTGTAGTATACCCTGCCCAATGGTTGCTACCAAATTGATCTTCAGAGCAGCAATTTCTTTATCATGCCTTTTACTGTGCTGAAGGAAATGTGTGCTGCTTTCCAGTATTTTGTACAACATGGCTGGAACAGTACAAGTACACTTGCACCCCAGGTCTCATAAAGACACAGAGAAAAACAAGGCATAAACACAGGTTTATTTTCAGAGAAGGCAAGAACATTGCATCATATTTGGAGGCTGACAGTTACTGTATAATTCATTCACGATATTATGAAGAAAAGCAGGTTTTCTTCATACATATAGTGAATGAATTACAAGATTTATTGTTCCACAAACTGTTTCAGCAAGAGAGCAAGAGCATAGATGCATTATTGATTTGTACAACATGGTAAAGCAGTATAATAGAATAACAAACATTGAAGACAGGCTGGTTACAGTCCACTTTGTAGCTGGTCGTCAGGCATACATCCTTTCCTTACACCTATACTGCACCAATTTTCCCTTCCATAAACATTACTCCACCTTGCGGGTTTCTGCAGAACTCATTTACCATATACTCACGCCCATGTGCTTTGAGTTGTCGATGGATTCGCCCTCACGCTGTCAATCGCTGGCCTCCTGGTTAGCTCAATTGGCAGAGCGAGCGCCCCAGACAGGCGTTGCTCCTGGGTTCGAACCCCGAACCAGGACGAATTTTTCGGCAGCTAGGAAGCTTTCATTTCTGAGAAATCCATATGGATTTCCTTGTAGCCTTGTGCTACCAAATCGGTGGATGCTAATTTTCCCCTTCAGTACAGGTGGTTTTGGAAATGGTCGTACTTGATTACCTGGTTAATAGCAGCTGGGCTTCCAGAAATAATTGCAAGTGCCAATTCGTTCAGCCCAGTGTGTTTAAATATGCCAGGAACCCTCTGTACAAGAGGATTGCAATAAATCAATCTATGACAACATACAATGCACATGCCATTTTTTAAATGACAGTGCACCTTCTGCTCCTACCTACAACAATATGAAGCACAATAAAATTAAATCACATTTATCATCAACGCTTCTATGCCTGCAACAATCCAGCTTTCAGGTAGTCTTCAGAAGCTATTGCCTTCATATGTCCAGTACTCTCATGGAAAGCAAAGAGAGTACCAAGTGGAAATGGACAAAGCCCACAACTCTGACATTCTTCAGTTACTTATCAGGAGGCCAACATGTGAAGTACGAAATCAAATGCGATTCCAAAATGCGCTTTTGTTTGTGCCAGAAAAGCTGTAGATGCAGATATCAGCCACCTGGTTTTGCTTATCTTTTCATCCTTTATGTACCACCGAGATTATAGCTCGGTTTCCTATCCTCATCACATCGCAGTACGAAGCTGTTATCTTGGCACGAATATGCTGGGCAGTGGTAGATGGAGCCAATGTTACTAGACTAAGGCAGGTGGGAAAGTGCATGGGAGTAGCATGGCGCTTTGCTGTGGTTCAAAAAGTGATGGTGGTGCTGACAAAGTGTGCCCTGTTCACGTGACTTATGCTCCACTTATTGTCTACTGTCACCTGCATTCCACTACCATAATCAGGGCAGCTTTTATTACTAGCGAAGCTGTTTTAGCTCGTTCTAGTTTGCTGTGACCTGAAAACTCAGCATATCGGCTATGCGCCACAGGGGTACTGAAACAAAGCCTCAATAAGCCCCCTGGTTAAACCCAAACAGTTCTCGCACCTAGTTAACATTTCATGCAACCAGACCAAAACACTTTAGCTACAACATACTTTACAATTCCTTCATGCTAACATCACAGTTGGGTTCAAGTGGGAATTGAATGCAGGCCGCCTGCATAGCAGGCAGGTGTTCCGCCAAAGAGCCGCACCAGCAGCTAACACAGCTTTGGAAAAAAGCCGTATATATGGTGAATAACAAAGCATATACATGTTTACTATGGTACAGCAAGGAGGTGGGAAAGGGAAGTGAGGCTGAGGATTAAGAAAAGAAGGGGGGCAGAGGATAAAGCATAGTGTAGCCTTATATAGTATAGTATGCAAATGAATGAGCTTATTCACGAAGATCCACATCTAATGACTGTGATTAGGGAACACTCCCACAGTGCCACAGAGCATCACCTTCACCCGATGGGAAAGATTCAAAGAAGAAACCAGTACATAATATGTACTGGTTTTTTTTTTTTTTTGCCAATACATATTATGGCAACTTAATATGATAACTACCTTCGCTACATAATAAATTAAGTTTCTGTTGCAAATAAGGAACACAAAAGACCATTACTAGGCGCTAGCTCATTCTGCTGCAGGCATTCCATCAAGCCAGATGTCTCGGTCCCAGGTGTTTTCCTGTCATTTCCTGTTGACATGAAGGTCGTCCCTTCTTCTAATGTGACCACCAAAGCAGGTCCAGAGTAGAGCTGTCCTTGCAACACCAGTGGTAACTCTCCCAAACACATGCACCTCTATGTTCATTTGAGAAAACGGGAAGTCCAAAACAGTGTCACCTATTCTGATATTTAGGAGTACGAAAGGGAGAAACACTGTCAGTCACACCAAGCTGTGTTACTCGTTTAAAATCTGCTACTCATTAAAGATGAACAGGTATGGAGTTATAGCAAGAACAGGCCATCTGCGAGCATGCGCTGTAAAATGCCTGTCATGTACTGCAGGGTGGTCCTGTGTGACCTGGTCACAAATCAGTGCTAGCAACAGTAGGGCGACACATCCTGAAATGAGTTTCCTTGCTACTGTAGGATGGTGCAAACTGTGTGGGAGTGCACTACTTTTTTCAAGCTCAATAAAATATGGCAGGAGGTGCTTGTGCCACAAAAAGAAGGTGAAGACAAGCTGCCAGTATTATGCTGATCTTGAAGCACGTATAGGCTTTGCTTAGAAATTTACTAACGAGCTATATACACAAGAATAACTTTCCTGCAAGACAAGCCTTCCTTCCCTTTGTTTTCTTGAAGCTCTCTGTTCACGACCTCCTCTCTGTGTGCGCTGATGATTGCAATGACGCCTCATTGGGATTAAATTTCTTGGCAGTGATTGGGTTCCTCCTGAAGCTCGTGTAGAGGGGACAATCATAACAAAGAGGTTAGACCCATATCAAGCCAAATAGCGATTGAAAGTGACTGTGCAACACTGGTACTAAGCTCTGTAGACATCAGCAGTTTCATGCTAGAATGCAGAGCTCCTGCGTGGAGGACGTAGCACAGTAACAGCATAAGCTAGCTTTTGCTGTATGCTGTCTCATTCTTCTCTTTCAGCCTTATTCTATTCTTATTTCTCCTACCCTCTTCTTCCTCTTCCATCGTCTTTTTCTGCTTCCTCTTTTTTCATTGCCAACTTTTTCCACATCCTCGTACATATAACCACAGATGGTGGCTGACAACATATCAGGTCCAGAGGCTCAACTCCTACATTCTCAGCTGCAAAGCCATGTGGTGACAGTCAGGGATGGGTGCCACTACCCCTCCTACCATGTCAGAGTGGTTGGCTGAGAATGCAAGTTGCCCAAACAAGTGGCGAGTTCAAATCCGCATAAACAAAGTTTCTTTTTTTTTTCTTCATTGAAAATGATAGCGGTTACAGACACCGGAGGACACTATCTCCACCAATATTTGCCACTATAGTCAGCCCGTAAGAGCTGACGCTGTAAAATGCCATGTGTGGGCAGGAGAACCTTTTGAAAGCAAGCTGCAAACACCTACGTACTACGTGTCGGGGATGAAGTCAAACAACTTTTCATGTAGAACTTTCGATCTTGCAGCTTTGTTAGGCTTGAATGTAGCGTGACATGAGCACTTTCGATCTAACTTGTCAGTCGCGATTGGCTCTATTCTGCAATTTGCGCGATCACAAAACAAGGGCACATGGGCTCAATCACAATCAAAATTACATCGTGTGACGCCTGCACAGTTTAATCGAGAACAAACAGTGGCCTCGCCGACAACGACTCTTCGACGAATACGTGCAGAACCATCCAGAAGCGGGTTGTCGAACCCTCGTGCAAAGTGGAAAACGCACTTTGCTTGAAAGGAGCATAGTAAAACACAGGCAGATTATCACAAAAGCCACCACCGCACACACTACACCAATATCACTCACAGATCAGGGTCACAAAGAACGCTGAAACACGTTGATGAGAACGTAGTGAGGCGAAGTTCAGCAGCGGCTCCAAACACCGTTCAGCGATTCCCTACTCGAGCAACCACACCTGACCACACGGGCACAGACAAGCGCAGTGAGAATAGCCGAGGCCACCACGCAACCACCACAAAGCTGCTCCATCACAAGGTACGTAAAAAAATTGTAGAGGCGATCACACACAAGCAGTACATGGTAGTACACATGCAAAACCATGCATAACAGCGTCTTCATTCAAAAAAAAATTACAGCATATCCATGGAGTGAATGATGAGTGGGCGAAGCTCGGGAGGTTCATCGTAGATCGTGCCGAGTTCCGGATTAATTTAGTTAACGCGCACGCTACGAATCCTCATGGTTCAACTATGCACAAGTGAAATCTCCTACCGGCACTTCATTGCAAGTCAAGATCCAGTGCCTATATATATATGGGTTGCCGGTGAAAGCTCCTCCAACGCGAGCAGTCGGTATTTCTCAATCAAGAAACTCGCTAGGAGATGCTGCCTGCGCCAACGTTGTCTCTCGCGGGTGAGGGCACGTTCTCCTTCTTTGCGAGCTGGTAGCGTTCCTCTAAGAAAGAGCGTTTCCATAGCCAACGCGCACCTTTCGTTCTCTCTCTGTCTCTCTCTCTCTCACAAGACAGCAGAGGCACGCGCCGAGGGCGAGCGCGTGCCTCCCGGCACGCAGGTTACGCCTGACGACTGACGCCTGACGCGTGACAAGGTTAGACTAAGAGGAGCTTCGCCCCTAAAACACAAGCAAACTCGTTGTAGGTTGCCCCCTGGCCCGCCTTTCTAAAATTTCAAGAAAAAGCCACTATCTGCAACCAAGCCAAGCCAAGTTGGGTGAAAATAGTGGTTTCTCTATTACGACCCCGGACCTTTCCGATAGAGCCCTCCTGGGCGCCGCCATGAAAGTGCCGCTAGCGACGTCTAGCGGCGGCGCCATCTTGGGCTGTTTGCTCGCCGGGCTCTCTGTCCGGGCGCGTGCATTCGTTGTGTGTTTCAGCAAGATATTGCTTTCGCTCTTTGGAAACGTCTTGGAATCGTTTGGTAGGTTCATTTGTGAGTGTATGGGATCTGATTGATTAGCAGGACTGTTGCCATCGCCGTTGTTTTACGTGTTATTGCGTGGGCAGAGGCGGGATATGCCGGGCCGGTTGGTGGCTGTAAAACTGGGAAACCGGGAACCGTGTCGCCTCTTTTTTGGGTTACTGTTGTAAGATGACTCGCCTCATAATAGGAATACTGTTGCTTTTGCTAACAATAGTGCCGCTCATTAAGGCAAGAGCCTTAATGTCTCAATGAGAGTAGCCTCAATGTTTCAGTCGGAGTGTCCTAAAAAGATGGTGGTTCCAAAATTATGGAAAATTATCACAAAAAAGCGATGACTTGAGAAATAAATTACTAATCATGTAACACCGATATATCAAATGAACCCTTAATTCAACGTGGACATGACTGAAGCATACTGAGCATGCTAGCCAGGCTTTAAGTCATGCTCATGACTATAACTGAGTTGGCTGTCCAGAAATCAATGATTGAAAATTGATTGAAAATCAATGATTGAAATTCCGTGATATAACTGGTTGGAGCCCGCCCTGACACTTGCTAAGAACAACCCTCTAAGTACATTCCTTAACATGTGCCTTACTTTCGGATCGACTCAACTTGTGTCGAATCCAACACGAATAAATGGGTAATGTTCGAACACACTCGACCTCAATTTATCATCCCATCCTGATAGTGTATCTCCACAGCACATCATCCAGGGTTGGGTGATCATTCTGTATTACTCGCTGAACTCACTTGTCACGTACCCATGAGCAAAAAAGTTAAAAAGAAAATAACGCTTTATGATAAAGGTGATTATGATAGCATCAATGCCCCGCTGACTGATTTCTACCACCAGTATTTGACAGAACTTCAGAAGCGCACCGTAGAAATAAAGTGGATGCTCTTTAAGAACAAAACTTTCGGAAACATTCATCCCAATCATTACTATAACAGAATGCCCGTCATCCCCATGGTTCAACAGCACACTGAAATGTCTGAACAACAAAAAGAAAAGGTTATTTTGCTCAGCGAAATGCTCAAATAGTACTTCTGCCTGGGAAAAATACCACACAACAGAAAAGGAGTTCAATTCATTGGCCGGAAGCACTAAACACTCATTTTTTTCAGAAACTCTGCCTACCATGCTGCGAAATAACCCGAAACAGTTTTGGAAATATCTTCCCAAAGCCGCATAAATCATTGTCATTAGTCAATGACTATGATGAGCCTATACCTGACCACAATGTAGCCAATGTGCTCAACACTGTTTTTTCTAGCGTGTTCACCTCTGAGCGCTGCACTGATGTTCCTGAATGTCCTTACCTTGACCAACCACCAATGTCCAATATAACGTTTGAAACAAACGGTATTACTAAATTAATTGAGGCGCTTCAGTCAACGTCTTCAGCTGGCATTGATGGGATCAACTCTAAACTGCTAAGGAATACTAAACACGTCACCAGTATGTTTTTATGTTCCATCTTTCAGCAATCTCTGTCATCTGAAGTGGTGCCTCAAGACTGGAAGGTAGGCAAGATAATTCCAGTACCAAAAAAGGCTCATCATCTTCACGTAATAACTATCGTCCCATTTCCCTCACTCGTGTCAGTTCCAAACTTCCTGAGCATATAATCTATTCTCACGTGGTAAAGTTTCTAACATTTTGCCATTTCTTCAATCCTAATCAGCACGGCTTTCAAAAGGGCATGTCTTGCGAAACTCAACTCGCTCTTTTCATCCATGACATATCCTCTCACCTCGATCGAAACATACCCATTGATTCTTTCTTTCTAGACTTTCAAAAGGCATTTGACAAGGTTCCTTATAAACGGCTTTTTCTAAAACTCTCACGGTTAAATCTCAACCCTCCCATTTACAATTGGCTCTGTGACTTTTTGTCTAACCATCAGCAATTTGTTTACGCTAACCAACAGTCCTCTCTTTTATCGCCTGTTGTCTCCAGTGTGCCACAGGGCACTGTCCTGGGACTGTTGCTTTTCTTAATATACATTAACGACTTACCCAATGGTTGTACTTCTAAAATTCGTTTGTTTGCTGACGATTGTGTAATTTATCGTCCTATACTTAACAACGATGACGTCCTTACCCTACAGTCTGACCTTTCTCTCATAGAATCTTGGTGTAACAAATGGCTAATGTCACTTTAGTGACATTAGCAATTTGTTAGCAAGTAAAACATCACTTCTCACTTTTCATAATTGTCAATCATTGGTTTCCACTAAATACACGATAGGTGGCTCGCAAATATGCACAGTTTCATCATACAAGTACCTTGGTGTTAATTTATGTAATAACCTAACTTGGTCCGTTCACATTTCTAACATCACCAAGACAGCTAACCACGTCCTTGGCTATCTGCATCGTAACCAGCGCCTTGTTCCTCCCCCAGTAAAACTACTAGCATACTTAAAACTTATTCGACCAAAACTTGAATATGCATGCTCAGTTTGGGACCCACATCAAACTAACTTCTCATCCGTGCTGGAATCTATACAAAATCGTGCCGCTAGGTTTGTTCATTTGGACTATTCTTATCACACTAGTGTCACCGAACTTAAGTCATGCCTTCAGCTTCAAACCCTTGAGCAACGCCACAAAATTGCAAGACTATGTCTATATCACAAGGTCTATCACCTTCTACGTCATCAGGCTGACATCGAACCCTTACATCGTTCTTCATCCCGTCTTGGCCACCCAAAAGCAGTTTATCCCCCAGGAGCCTGCACTACCGCCCACATGAAATCATTCTTTGTTCAGACCGCAAAGGACTGCCGACTTGGTGCACCACTCTAGCTATACATCCTTCAAGGCATCCATCACATCCATCACGGACTAGTTATGCCCACCCCTCATGTAATACTATCACGGGGCATTTGAGGTGCTAATAAATAAATAAATAAATAAATAAATAAATAAATAAATAAATAAATAAATAAATGTGGTGACACAACACGGTCAGCAGTGTGCCCGAGGTATCGTCCCGTTCCCGCCGATTCCTGCGCCTCAGATCCTTGGGTTTGGACAGCCTTGTGAAGCAGTACCACGGCCACTGAGTGACATCCAGCGGCCGTGGCAGTACTGATCAAGCATTTAGTCCGTGCTTTCTGAATGAAGCTGAATTCCTGGCCGAGGGTGATTGCTGCCTCTCAAGATATCAGCCAAGAGGTGGTGTTCTGGGGTCATACCGAGAAGAGGTGAGACAGCCAGCCAGGTGAAACGGGGGACATGGAGCCAGAGAAAAGAGCACTGTGGTCCTATAATGCCCTCCAGCTTGAAAGATTGGGGCTCACCTGCTTGACAGCTGCCGACCTGACGCTCACTTTCGAAGGGGCTGGAATTGGAGCTGTAGGGCGCACGGTCCCATTTCCGAATAGTTGTTACACACAACGGCGAGACGCGCCATGCCATATAATATTCGGCTACCTCACTCTTTGGAATGAGCTTTTTCGGGTCGCCATGGTCGAGCTCGGAGAACTGCAACCAGGCAGACTGCTTTTACTAGTCTGCAGTTTCACAGATGCGTGCCAAGGAACAGCAAGCATCGGCTTGAGCACACGCATGCGCCGCAGATCCACTGCGTGCTTGCCAACCACCACTGTGTCGTGTCGGTTGTGGTCAACTACGAAATGGTCCAGCTCTACCCTCGTGTGCAACGGTGCACGAGGTGCCGCCACGGGTATATAGGTGTTCTCTGGTGCCGCGTGATGTCGAGTCTGCAAATGCTGAGTGGCTAGGCTGAGACACGACAACCGGCATCACTGACGCAGCAAAGACCGGGAATATTGGTGGCAGTGTTGTCGAATGCCATGCATAATGAGTGGCCTGTACACGCCGTGCGAAAAGAACGTCTGGTCTCGGATCTTGCTCCTCGAGGGCACGACACCAGGCTTCTCACCATATGCGCTAATGAACTCAGCAGCGACCTTTAGCAGCCACTTTTGCAAGCCTTATCAGTGGAAGGAATGAGCTCCTCTGACAGCTCTAAGAAGATTTTTGAACCAGTAAGGGATGTACCAGGGCATGGCAGTGAACTGGATAGTTACCAGTGAACTGGATAGTTACCTTCAGCAGCCAGTTTTTCGGGCCTTATCATCGGCTGCTGGACAGTGACCCTCTGACACTTTCGAGATTTCCGAGCCACCACCAAACAGTGTACCCAGCAAGTTTTTCTCTAGTGTCGGGCCCCCTCATCAGCAGGCAACCACAACAAAATGTGGTGTAGTCAATGGGCGTCTCCCTCCAAAAATTGTGTACAGCAATTATATATGTAAGCATATGTGTGCCCGGCTTCTTACGAGAATGTGCTTATATAGGTGCACGTCGTTTCTACCGAATGTACTTGATGACGATTACTGCACATTCACGTAATTTGATTCGTTTTTATTTGTGTTCATTTTATTCATGTGTTCCATTATTCTTTTACAATCAAATCTCGTTATAGTACACATCGACTGCTGATTTCCTTTGCTGGACTTTAATCCATGAGTATAACTATATAGCTTATTTACTTGTGCATTTGTGCATCGTTCATGATCCGTAATGAGGATATATATGTATAGCAGTAGAACACGCACATTACGCACCTATGTTTCGTTATCTCGGGGGGGAAAAAATAAATAAAACTGTTTCCATATCGATGAACATTTAATTTCAGTCCGTAATGTGTGTTCTTCGAGCAATAAAGCACCAGGGTGTGTTCAGATAAGGATATACCCAGTCTTTGCCGCTTCTCCTGTCTTGGCCGTTTTAGTTTCCTCTACAACCTCAAAGTGCCCTTTTGTTGACACCTGTGAACACAAAAGAGAGTGTAAGGGACACAAATGGAATGTAAGTGAGTAAGAAGTGTATTGTTTAATGCTGCTTATTTGGTCATTTCGCTTCAAGCAGTTTTGTTCTTCTCCAATGTGCTTGAAACATGCTCAAGGTGTCTATAACCAGCACTTTTCAATGCTTCCTGGAACTGCCTCTATCTCTTATTTGCCTGTTGAGAGATATCGTGACCAACATCAGCACTGTTGAACTTAAACCAAGTGCACCAAATCTGACTTTGCAAGAATTCAAATAGTATGATGTTTGAAAGACAAAATTCAAAAGGAGCGGGGGAACTTGCACCATGATTTACCCCCACTGCGGATATTATTTTTTTAGGTTCAGATTAGGTTCGGGCTCAAGCACGTTCCAAGAATATCAGGTCGGGTTCCAGTTCGGCTACGGTTTTGGGTTCTATTCGACATCCTGAATTAATGTGCACCTAAAACTGTCTAATTAGCAGTATTTTGAGACCATTGCTAATGGGAAGTTTGTAGCCATGCAGGAGAATGGTATATGTTTTTGAAATACAGAAAAAGTCACTGTATAGCACCCTGCAATGCAAGAAAACCTGGGCTTTTTTCCGCGTTGAAATAAAACGGTGCATGAAAAGTGGCAGGAGTTGCATGCTAATGTAGCCTCCGCTGGTGACGTGTGGCAAATATTGTGGTGGCCAATTCGAAATGTGCAATGGGCTATCTTGCCTATAGATATGAAGCCTCAATGCTCAGCATAGGCAGCAGTCAGCATTATGTTTTGCTCATTCACTGGGTGCAAACAAGATGCTGGTAATCATTTGAAACTATGTGGCCGGAAGTTTTGAGAGCTCATACACCTTTATTTGGCCATACCAGCCATTGGAACATGTCACAGGCCGATGTTAAACTTTGCACGAAAGTTTCTGTGCTCCTCTTGCAATGAATTTCTGTTTCACATGGAAAACATGCCATCTTTTCGGGAGCCCCAGGGCTTCAGAGAATTACTTTTTGTTTTTGAACACTGATGCAGCATTGTCGTCTCTGTGGCTACAAACTCACCATTTAAAACAGTTGCAGTTAATTAGCTATGCTATTCGCTTGTCCCACACAATTACACACATCTGCCGAGCCTGATAGTTTGCTCCTTAAGAGAACTGGTTTGTTGTCATGATGGTGATGAAGAAATTCATGTTTTAAGAAAAGGAGGACCGCAGGTCACTGGTGGGGAGAGAGGGTAGTTGGGAGGAGGCACTGATAAACCTGCCTTCAGGAGTTTCTTTAAAGTGTTTACTGTAACGCCTGGTGGATACCCGAGTATGCTTGTGGCCTGCAATATTTCGTTCCGATCTGCTGGATGTGATGTGATGGTGTGAGGGTGTGATGTCCAGAGAAACACTGTAGACTGCAAGGAGTATGAACACCTTCTATTGAGTTTATATTGTACTCTTTTTTTTTTTTATTCTTGCCATGAGGTAGTAGCAGCTGAGCTCCATTTGTGTGGAATGAAGTTGCAGGCTGTTTCCATGGCTGCACTCAGTAATGTGCAAATTTTATGTGCTGATGTTCCTATAGCAGATAGCCTTCGGGCGTGACTGGGAGTTTCAATGGCAAAAAAAGCTAACCACAATCTCTACTATGATAAAGAAAAAGGAAGGTAATGAAATCTGTGCTTGTCTTATCTGTTTTCACTTACGGCTACGCTGCGTGGTGAAAATGCCATTTAAAGGCGGGCTCCAACTGCTCGTACAGATAGGGACAGCATATGTGTACGTGGCTCCACCCTCATTAGATGTTGGATTACCTTAAAGCACTAACGTACCCCGGGACAGCACTTAGTGGAGTTTGATATATAATGCATTGAATATGAAAGCATAGTTCCCCATAAACTTCCAATTTGTCGTGAACAATGTGTATAACACGAAAAAAAAAATGTGGCAGCTTTGTACGAGTCAACTTGATTCCAGTGAGCAGGCTTTGAAAAAATGGCAGTATTGGACACCTCAAAGATG
Organism: Hyalomma asiaticum; assembly: GCA_013339685.2. Classification (NCBI taxonomy): domain Eukaryota; kingdom Metazoa; phylum Arthropoda; class Arachnida; order Ixodida; family Ixodidae; genus Hyalomma; species Hyalomma asiaticum. The sequence goes on from CM023481.1 coordinate 193,435,992, forward strand.
TTCCATGTTTTACTGGCAAAGGGGCACTTCTGGTTTCTATTTTCACAGCAGTAAGCAATCGATAGCTGTCACAATGCCACTGGCAGTACTCTGCATGTGAACACGGTACAATTTTTACAAATGTGCAGAAATATTGGGTTCTCCTTTCAGAACAACCAAAACACTGGTTTTAAGACTCTTCGAATCCAACAGTACACTATAACCAGAGTCTTTAGATACTTCCTTAATGGTTACAAAATCACATTATGAGAGAGCTTCATATGCTGCCACACCACACCAACGTAACAGCAGTCTCCAGGAGACAAGTAGCGAGGCAATGTATTGGTGAAGCATTTTTGTTATTGAAGTACACACTATTTCTGCCTTTTGTAATGTGTAAAAGAGCACGGTCATCAGCAAACAGAATGACACCGAGGATAGTTGGGTTATTCACTGGCACTCTGGCTTCAAAAGGGCTGATATCATCGTTTGCTTTGGTGCTAAAAGTTGAAGCAGGCTATTTATAAAATGACTTGCTTCTCTTTCAGCTTATCAAATGCTCATGCATGCAAAAGACATTTTAGCATCATTCTTGGTAAAGATTGCATCGTACAATGCATTGTTGTGGCATTAAGGATCGTCGATATGACCAGTAATATCAAAATTGTCTATGTGTTCAAAGTAAAATGTTTATTGACAGCAGTGAGTTAGTTGCTGTTTGGTTGCTTACTAAGCTGAAACAAGTAGGTCAGGAATCACGCCGCTACACATTGATCAACAGTGATCGATGGTTTTTGGCACATATATCGGATAATTGACTGCGGTTTCCTCTTCCACGTGGGAACTGCAGTGTGTTAGGATGGCACTGACGTTCGAAACCACACACGCTTGAACAAATCCTTACACTGCTTAGAAGTAATCTCTTCAGCGCTTCGAGAAACGGCGACTCGGACATTTGAAGTGCCAGTGCCGCCAGTGCCTTGTCACCACGTTGAGCCGCTTCCGTCTCAGCTGAGTTCTCAGATGGCGCGTCGATCGGTTTATTTTTAAGGGAGGTGGGAGAGCTTTGGGAATTGATAATGATAAATCTTAGCCACGGACGACGGAGTCACTGTCAGCGATGAATACTACTACTGAGGTCAAAGTCTGCCTTCTTGGAGTAAGATAGTCTCGTGATACGTGAATTCTGTTGTTTATGTATAAAGCGGAACTGCGCGGCAAGTCAGCTGTTGGCGCATAACCTGTTGCTAGATGCCATGTGATTGTAATGGGTGTGCATACTTTTGACTACAGGCCCTTAAGGTACAAACCCAGCGGCTTATGAACGTATCCAAATATTACTGTTCACTGTCGCATTATGATAGAGGCCCTTCTGAAAGCTGACTGGACAGGTTTCTTTGCTTGCAGGACTCCGGTGTTGGGAAATCAAGCATCCTCCAGCGGTTTGTGTACAATACTTTCAATGCCAGTGCGGAGAGCACAATTGGGTGGGTATTCATTTGATAACATCAGCAGCCCATATTCGCTTTGTATGCGATAAACGAATACCATTTTCTCCGAAATTGTGCGTGGCACGTATTTCAATGAACTGCTGAAAAGTGGCTGTCCATATAGGTGGCGTATTTTAAAGTTTCGCAATGTATAGAATTTCAAAGTAATATCATTCATATATTAACAGCAAAGCTGATTAAGGTCGACCATTCGCCGTCCGATGTCACGCATGATGGTGGGCCGATCCCGAAGGCATGCAGTGCACCGTGTGAGGTGTTTGTGCGTCCTTGTTATTGTGTGTGCGTGTTTAGCTCGAACTTGCGGGTTCGATCCCCGCAGCCTCGGCTGCATTTCCGTAGCGCGAAATGCAAAGAAAGAAAGGGAAAAAAAAATGGAAAGAAAGAAGTGCATGAGTGACTACATTGAGGTGCGCGTTGTGGTGCATGCCATGGTTGAGGTGCATGCCACAACTCAACAGTAATCCGAAGTGCTTCATCAGGGTACTACGTCAGCCATACTAAGACAAGGAAAGGAACGGAGACAGACACAGAACAGACGTCCTGTTTTTTGCTGTTCAACCATCAGCATGAAGTGAAAAGGGCAGTGATTTTGTATTTGAAGACACACAGTGCACCATGCTTTCTCTGTGCAGTAATAACTAGAAAGAAAAAGAAAAATGGGAGTTCTGCATGCATTATTTTAGCTGATGTTCTTTTCGGAATCGTGGGCAACTGCAGGCTAAGGTTTTGTCTCTAATGTACTTGACTGACACTCCTGTGGACAACTCCTAAAGATCGTTGTACTTATTTGCTGGGCATTAATACATCATATATGTTGTTTGGAGAATACTTATGGCCCTTTCACGCTGATAGTTTCACTTTCATTGAAGTCCATGTCTGCATCAAGATCTTGTGGTTTGGTCAGCATGAAGCACAAGGTGTGACTGAGCATTACAGATGCAAATGAAAGCATGCTTCAGAATGGTCTGTAGCAATTCTTGATCTGCACCTTGTCTGTTCATGCTCGAATGCTGCAGTGTGACATTTACTGAATGGTTAACTGGAAAGCAGTATTTGCCTTGATGGTGGCCGATTTCGTTTGTTATCAATTTACGTATAATTTATTTAATGATCCGCCTGTGGGCCTTTTTTCAGCATACATTGGCATACTTTATTTTGGCTTGAGAGTTATTTGTTGTTTTTGTGTGAAAGAGTGGGCATCATAACTGTGTCACACTTACACAAACACCTGAACTACTTTTGCATTGTAGGAATTGTAAAGGGAAGGCAGAGGTTTGTTTCCTTTGAAATGGGGTAATCCATCAGTGCAAATTTGACATGGTATTGTTGTACTTTACCCTGGAAAGAAATGCCTTATTTCCTGTCTGAAATTCTTATAAATTCAATGTGTTATGAAGGGCAGGTTAAGCCTGAATGGCAGAGCACATGCCCCAAAGCCTAACTGAAAGTACCCTGTGTACGGTTGTCCATTCATTATTTTGTCTTTTTCCAATGCACATGCACACAATTTTACGAATAGTGTATGGCTACTCAGCATACTGCAATAACGTCATTGATACAGTATTATTTGATGCTTTTTTCCTTGCCCAGCTTGCTGCACTTCCAGTTACCCCTTGCCAGTGCCGTTACAGTGGCTAGGAGCATCATCGATCAGTGCTTGTGCAACATATAGTTGACATGTGCTTGGTTTTCCAAGCAGCATCACGCTGCTTTTGCATCCACTGTAAGAGTGGTGATTGTGCTAGCCCCCATAAGAGTACTGATAATGACTGAATAGTGTTGCATGCATTGGGTGAAGGAAGAAGTCCTGAAAAATTTGACACAAGCAACATTATTGCAGTAGGGTGGGCTGCCCCACACTGTGCGGAAATCGTGTGCGCATGTGGGGGAAAACTGCTGTAGGCAATATATACTGCATTCAGTTATGCTTTGGACATGCACTCAGCGAATATTTTTTTTTCCCATGGTAGTGCATCTGGCTCTTGCACATCGATAAAAAGTAAGTTTACTGAGGTGAAATGTGGCAGCAAAGATGACACAGACAAAGAATATGAAAATGAACATAGGTGATACACATTGTCCATGTTCATTTTCATAATCTTTGTCCACCTGTGTCATTTTTGCTATGCCTTACCAGCTAGCCCCAGTTGGAGCACCTTTGAATGATAAGTTGTGTATGTATGGTAACCAACAAGTTGGTGATAGATACAAATGTTGCAGCATGCTCCTAAATCTTTGAAATAGAGCTGAGCTGTGCAAAGCAGACAGTCCTGGTTAATTTTATGGTTTGGTTTTATTATAGGGCATCATTTATGATGAAAAACCTGGTGTTGCATGACCGCACATTCAAGTTCAACATTTGGGACACTGCTGGCCAGGAAAGGGTATGCAGTATGTTTTCTGCATTTATGTATTTCTTTTCAAACCGCATAGTCATGTTGGTCCTGTTTATTCTAGGTCTGTGGGGCATATTTGGAATTATGACAAAATTGTTGTAGTGAGAGCAACAGGGCTCATATCAGAGATTGCATCAAGGTTCTGTACATGTGCCAGAGCGTCATTCTCCATTTTCGTCAAGAGTGCAGGAACACTGCATTACATTTCACACTGTTAAGGAAAAAGGAAATATTTAGGTATCCCTTGTCTTTCTTCACACCCCTTTAGAATGCCAGTTTCCAGTAGATGTGAAAGGTTGCTTTAAATAAGAGAAGCAAAAGGTTCAGAATAAAGTGTATTTGACACAGACAGCATAACATTCATGATAGTAGTTGTGTAGCATCTGTGACTCTGCTTGGTTGTTTTTCACTGTGCATGTATAAGAAATGCCTGGCTTGGTTTAAGAGCCATACCTTAAAAGTAATTGCATTCTGTAAAAGGGTTGTATGTACATTACACTGAAATTTAAAAAGTGTTAAGTTTTTTTTTTTTTGGTATCTTGACATAATTTTCTTTTATTTCTTTTCAAACCACATAGTCATGTTGGTCCTGTTTATTCTAGGTCTGTGGGGCATATTTGGAATTATGACAAAATTGTTGTAGTGAGAGCAACAGGGCTCATATCAGAGATTGCATCAAGGTTCTGTACGTGTGCCAGAGCATCATTCTCCATTTTCGTCAAGAGTGCAGGAACACTACATTACATTTCACACTGTTAGGGAAAAAGGAAATATTTAGGTATCTCTTGCCTTTCTTCACACCCCTTTAGAATGCCAGTTTCCAGTAGATGTGAAAGGTTGCTTTAAATAAGAGAAGCAAAAGGTTCAGAATAAAGTGTATTTGACACAGACAGCATAACATTCATGATAGTAGTTGTGTAGCATCTGTGACTCTGCTTGGTTGTTTTTCACTGTGCATGTATAAGAAATGCCTGGCTTGGTTTAAGAGCCATACCTTAAAAGTAATTGCATTCTGTAAAAGGGTTGTATGTACATTACACTGAAATTTTAAAAAGTGTTAAGTTTTTTCCTTGGTATCTTGACATAATTTTCTTGGTGTGCTGCTAACACTATTTTTCAACTATGGTAGTTTAGTTTTTATGATATATTTGAGCAATAATCTTTCCCAATAGCTTGACGTTTAGAGAAGTGCAAAGTGAATACTAGGTCGTTTTAAGTCTTTTTTTAGTATTTTTGTGCTGCTTAAAAAGAGGATTGGATATAACACAAAAATATTGTTTTTACATAACATGTTCACATTAATTTGCAGTATCGAGCTTTGGCACCAATGTACTACCGAGGTGCCGGGGCAGCCATCATTGTTTATGACATCACATCCATGGTAACTATCTCAATCTTTTTTTAATGTAATATTTCCTTGTTGTCTTATTATTACAGTTTTCTGGCTGCTTCATATGCTTCTGCAGAACCCATCAGTCTTGTCTAGGCCACTCAAACAGCTCATTTACTTGCTTATTTACAGTACCTTACAGGCCTATTGAAGGGCATTGATTAAAGAGTTACCACATCACAGAAAAATATAAGTGTCCAGTAGGAAAGTTACAAAAGTTACGAATAGTAGTGTGAAACATCATTATGCAGTTAAACCTCAATATAATTAAGTCTGTAAAATCGGCAGTTTACTTTCTTATATTGAAACTTCAGTAAGTCAAAATTCAGACTTTTACGCAAACCATAGCTGTCAAAGGATTCTTTTTTTACGATGAAATGCTACAAGAATGTTTGAATAATAGAGCATTAATGAAAAATTTAACGTCAGTAACACTCGTAAAAATTTTTATGTTGAATCGGAGATCCGGCGATGGCATAACATGGCTGGCAAAATCCTCATCACAGTGGTGATACATCACGCGTAAAGAATAAAGCAATACAGGTACAACAAGGCACAATAAACGATAAGCAAGGCTATTGCGGCCATTCTGTCATGGAGGCTTGCTATCAAAAGTTCAGGTGATTCCAAGGTCAAGAGAGCGACGTCGATGTTACCATGTTCACTGAACCACTAGCATTCAACTTAGTACAACGAACATGCAACATGAGAAACTGCAGCATGCCATAAAAACAAAGAAAGCTTCATTCAAGAACTACATGAATGCCAGGAGACAACTGGAATTGCAGCTCCTCAGTTCATAGTAGCAGAGTTTTCTGTCTTGAGACATTGTACACATGTGTATGAAGATTTTAGGAAAACCCGATGTGGCATTTCTCTGCATTGGTTCAGCAGGTATTGTAAGTCGGCTTTATCACAGAACACCTGCATAATTTCATAGAGTAGGTTGTTGTGCCATGGGTAACCGTGAGCAGCTAAGAAAAACAACTTGTGCTAAAAGCATTTATTCCGACTACTTTTACTGAGACTGTATCCTGTTCATCAGAAGGTCTGATAATAGCTTCTATCTTGATTTGAGTCACGAAAAATGAGCCATGTGATGTTTAGCAACAAGCAGCGGCATCTTTTTCCTTGCCGATCATGATCGTGCAAGTTACAAGGCTTGTTGATGACACCTATACAATTGTGATCTCCTGCAAAAGAGCAAGAGCTGGTTGCCATTACTAATGCTTCTATGATCACATGTGCTTGTCGCTTGACATTCGGCGATAAGAAAGTACCAAATCGGCTGCTGACGCATGGCCTAAGTGACACGAAATACGGAATGATGTTGTGCAAGGTGCGAGGCCTTTCACATGTGTGCTCTCCATCTCCTTCTGCCCTGGTGCCGAAAAGGCAAGCATTCAGACTTCCCCTTGTCTTCTAACTAGCTGCTCCATGTCGGCAGGCACAACACGCAGTTTGAAAAAAATGTTAAAAAAAACTGAGCGCAGCTTGCCCATTTTACCGCTAGCACCCGCAAAAATTTCAAATTTTTGGCTCAGTCTTCCTCTGTGGCAGCAGTAAAACATATTATATTGAAATTGGGGATAAATATGCTTCGTTATATGCAGGTAAAAAATGCATGGTGTTCCATGGACATCACCTTGTAAAAATCAAATACTAAGTTTATATAGAGAATTTCGTTATATTGAAGTGCTTTATATCAAGGTTTAAGTGTACAATATTAACAAGTGTAATGAACATTGTAGCATAACAAAACCCGTGATTGTTGCTGCTTGTCTTGAACAGCACATTCTTGTACGTCTGTGAAACCGTGCAGACAGTACAGTAAAACCTTGTTCATTCGAACTTTATGGGACTGGAGAGAATGTCCGAATTAACCGATGGTCCGAATTATCGCGAGTATGACTAAAACACTTGAAAAATGTTTCCGACACCATCAGACTTTCATCCTTAAGGAAATCTCTGATCACAGTTTGCTTTGCGGAGAAAATGTTCGAGGGAATCAGTTTTGCAAAGTTCCCGTAGGTGGCTCACTCCGCTCACACTGTCCAAGAAAACCATGCAGATGGCCTCCAAAGCAGCCAATGCATGCGCAGCCTCAGTCATTGTGTGGCGTGGACTAAGTCTGAATCGCTTAGGTCCTTGTCAGCCAATTTCCTTTTGCCATCCAAGAGCTCAGTGATGATATCGCTGTCTGTCACTTCGCAGGCAACGACAACATCATTGTCTATTGCGAAGTCATCACACAGGCACATCAGCTGGCCTGATGTTAACATAGCACCTGTCTTGCTCTTCGCCGCTTTCAACGCCGGCCACCACATCCAGCAACATCGTGCACAAAGCCGCCATGCCTGAAGCATTTGGGTGTGTGTTGTTCAGGCAGTGTATTGTTCCACACGTATGGGAGCATGTGGATTGCACTTGCCTCGCACTTGCCTCGCACTGCTTGCCTGCTTCCACGCTGAGCAACATCCGCTCAAGTACCTGCTTTCGATAGCGGCTTTTCACAAACTGTATAATTCCCTGGTCCATCGGCTGCAGAGAAGCATTATGTTTGGACGCACGAATAGAAGTTGAATGTTTTTGAGCCCACACACTTTCCTGTGCGGACTGCAGTTGTCCAGCATGAACAGCACCTTCCTAGTCTTGGCCACAAAGTAGTGGTCTAGCTGACGTAGCCAGGCTTGAAATATTTTGGCTGTCTTCCAAGCCTTTTAAAGCCATAGTCGACAGGCAGCTGCTTAATTTTCTTAGAATGTCTTGGCTTCGCAGCCTTTCCTATCTATCACCAGCAGTGGTAGCTGCTCTGTGCCAGTCATGTTCACAGCCAGAAGAATTGTCACCCACTCTTTACTATGTTTCCCGCCAATGCACGGGTCCCCCTTAAATATGATTGTCTTCTCAGGCAGAGCCTTGAAAAACAGCACTGTCTCATCAACGTTGAAAATGTTTCACGGCTCTTACGTAGAAAGGCAAGTGGAAAGTCCAGACGGTCAGTCCTGCACAACACTCATTGGCGACACCTTTTTCACCACACATGTTACATAACATCAGCCATGTCACTTCTTGAAGCTGTTGAACCACCCTTCCAATGTATTGAAAGAGTCAAGAGTCAATGTTCATGGTCCATGGTCAGTGTGAACTTCTCTGCTTGTGCACAGGTAAGGGGGTCACTCAAGGGCAACTGAGCATCATGCATACGGCAAGCCATCACAACAGCGCTTCTTCCAGTTTGGGGTGTCGGTTTGGGATGCGCCGTCGATTTTGGCTGCAAATTTGAATTCTATTCGAAGCATGGCCGTGGCGGAATCTGCTGCTTGCTGCCTGACATCAGTCGGGGGTTCGGATTAACTGAAGCACGGTCGAATCTGTCCGAATCAATAAGCTTTCAGTCACAGAACAATGCACATTTTGGACAGGGCCAGACACTGCATCCTAATTAACCAAAATTCTGAATTAATCGGGGTCGAGTTATTAAGATTTTACTGTAGTATGAATGAAGCAGCTACTGTCACATTTAGCTTTTAAAGGAGTACTGATACGAATTTTTGAAGCTGAGTTACCCCACCATATAAATCTAATTGATTTCTGGGGTTTTCGTCCCAAAACCATGATTTGATTATAAGAGATGCCGTAGGAGAAGGCTCCAGAAATTTTGACTACCTGAGGTTCTTTAATGTGCACTGACATCGCACAGTACATGGGCCTCAACATTTCGCCTCCACTGAAATGCAGCTGCCATGGCTGGGATTCGATCTTGCGACCCTTGGATCAGCAGCTGAGTACCATAGCCACTAGACCACAGTGGCGGGGCCCATGCAAGTCTCCTGTACGCATAGACAGGTCTGAGCAAGTGTTGAACTAAAGAAATGCTGATATTTTAATTTGACATCAGTCGGTTCTTGCTTGGGGGGGTGCACCTACTGACATCAACGCTAGAATGACGTCAGGCTACAGTACAAATTTTGGTGACTTCATGCAGCAGTATGGCAAATTGTGGTGACAACAGGTACAAAAACATGCAAAATGGCCTGCACGTGCCACCCTCTTGATTGTGTGCTCTTGCTGTTCAGTCGCCATAGTTAAAAGCAAGCGAAGTCTAACTGCTCTCGTCGTCTGTGACCGCATGTAATCAGAAGGCAAGGTTTTGTTGTGATGGTGTCGGCATTTTGCCCCTGAAATCTTGCACAAGGAGAACGGGGGCTGTACATAAGTTTCGTGGATTCCATCAGTCACACATTGACCCTTGCCAACTGCACTCTGTGGGGTACGGCTACAGTAGTACGGCGCATCACGCTGCTCTCGCTTGCCAACTCATCATCCATGCTGCTACATCTGATCGACGACACTTACTTTTTCCCCAGCCCATGCTGCTTACCCTCCGCGGTGCTCCCTGCATGCCCGAGATTGCACTTGGGCGCTCACCTACACGACCATGCACGGTATTCACAGCAGCACCATGCTTGCACCTGCCGTCCACGGCATACTCGTGCCTACAAACTTCCTCGGACCCTTTCTCATGCGCACAAACTTCCTCTGCCGTATTTCTATGCATGTGTGAACTGCTGACCCTCATTGCCTGCTTACTTTCGTGTGTCAGCACGAGTGAACACCATTCCTCTGCCGGCTATCTTGTGTGGTCCATTGGTGCCACAGAGTCTCTCACTGACAACAGTCACAGCCTCCACATGCTCACTGCTGAGTAGCTTTGAGCAGAAGAGCAGCTCGCGATTAGGTCAGGGAGGGTCATTTAGCAGGGAAGCATAAGCAACGTGAGAATACCAGACCTCCGAGATTTGGCGGAGATCTTGGAGGGGGGGCTACCTGAGCTTATCGCGGGATCCACTGCCACACCAACACCTACCGTGCATGCTGTATGTTGTATCTTGCACCGTGCCGAAGTATCTGCTGTCATTGGAGTCGCTGTACAAAATTCCGTCCATCGTTGACCCCGCACTTGTTGCTGCAGGCACTGCGTGCAGCAGATGACTGGGTGAAAACGTCACAATTTCTTGCATGAACATGTGACGAGGAACTCACTGCTATGCACATACTGTGTCAGGACGTCAGGCTACAGTAGGAACCGAAACCAGCTTTGAAAGACGTGTTGTAAAAATTTTCATGGTGCACTCACGCTTACCAGTACATTTTCTGGGCTCTGGAGGGCTTGGCCTTTCATTTTATGCGAAAAAAAAACAGCAACTGAAAATTTTCATGTCAACACTCCTTTAACTGTTTTTGAGCCAGTTAGTGAGCAATCTTTGCAGTTGATTGACACTACTGTACAGCATGTAATGCTTGCGTGAGGGACTCTTATTGTACATACTTTATTAAATAAACATGTTCAGCCCTTACAGGTCCCATAAAATGCTTCATAAAACACATACAAGCTTGTTTACTCATCGTACTAACTCACGCACTCTCTGCTTGTGTCTTTAACATGTCTTTTTTTGTCTGAATATGATGTTAGTGATGATATTTACACATTTCAGGAAAGCTTTAATGCAGTGCAGAGTTGGGTGAGAGAGTTGCAACTTCATGGGGATCCGAACATTGCCTTGGGTATAGCAGGCAATAAGTGTGACTTGGAAGATCACCGAGAAGTGAGTTTAGCAAGTGAGTCTTACCCCTTCATTTCATTGTTTCTTCATTGCTCACTGAGTTATCCCAGGAACTAATTTGTGTGAAGACATAGCTGTTACCCATGTTATAGCCTTTTATTTTTAGATGCTTTCATTGACAAGTCACAGCTATGTCTTTAATCCATCATTCTGTTGTCACACATTAAGGGGCCCCTAAACTACCCCTGGATGTTTTTTAACATTTCACGTAAACAAGCTCATCGACATGAAAACGCCATGACAATCATCGATGCCAAACGTGGCTGCGCTACGTGCCATGGGAGAACCATAAAACGAAGAAAACCACACTTCACCTCTCCAGGCATTTTCTATGCTCCCCAGCTTGTGCTGACGTCAGAGCCGGCAGCCTAGATGACATCACAACTGCCTGGTGCTGTCACTGGTAGAATGACTGCCGCCAAGGTCTGCAAGAAATTACGCACGCTCCCTCTTCCTCGTCGCGTTGCTCGCTGTGCCATTGTAGGCAGCCAATGGGGGCAAAGAACAGAAACGCTGACAGAAGGGTCACCCTGTGAGGTTCTTCAACACAGCCAGTCACCGTACGGTTCCATTGTATCGGTAAGGCCATTAGCTGTGCCCTTTGCAGGATGACAGGCCGCCACAAAGCAATAGAGCTCATTGGCATTAGCCTGTCACGTGACGTTTGGAGGAGTACTTCGCCACCGGTCAGGTGGCGCATAGCGAAGGAAAGAGCAATATGAGTGGGGACCAGTTTTCAACCATAAAACACGTGTAACTCCACTATTCACTGTTTCAAAAAATTCTTGCGGTTGCGAGTTCATTGCCGACTTGTCTACAACTGCAAGGCTGAAACTAAATTTCTACCTCTGGATGGTTTAGGGGCCCTTTAAAGGAATGCTGAACAAAAATGTGAAGAAGTGAAGGGAGCTTCGAAAATCAAATTGGAAGGTGCAACTGATTCTGTATACGTGGTGTTTATTTCATGTATTTTTAAATGGATGTTCTTCTGATGAGGATTGTGAGTATGAGTAGCTGAACGTGGGGCATGTGTGTTGACTGGTATGATGCTTTGGGCACGTGCTTGCCGCTGCAGCTCAGCAAAAGGGAAACTTTTTCTCTTTGTCTCTGGTAGCAACAGCAACAGCAGTGGGAAGCTGGTTATATGCACCTTGCTAGAGGAGGTCTTGTACCCACTCTTTGTTACAAGTAACATGTAACACCACTGGACTGCCCTTGCTGCTTTCATTCACCTCCTAGACATTAGAGTATTACAGCGCCGGTGGTGTGTCTGTATATATCCTTTTTCTGCTGTTGCTCCTGTCATGAGTTATCTCGCCTCTCCTCTCGTCCCTGTGTTATTACACTCCTGTGTGTGTGTGTGTTGTACTTGAGATGTCCCTCACCTGAGACATGGTTCCTGAACACAGCCTTCCCATTTGTTATTGCTATTATTACTATTATTTTTTTAAACAACAATCATGCTGGTACTTGCCTGATCTCTGTGTGCTTTGCTGAATGCTTCACAAGTGTGTAAGCATGCAAGGTACGAGTGAAAGCAGCTGCACGAATAGCAACTGAGACTCAGATGCTAAGAGGCCTGTGATGCATAAGATCTGTTTCTGTAAAGAAGTAGTACAGTCGATCCCCGATATATCAAACTCAAAGGGGATCGCAAAATAGTTCGATATATCGATAATTTGAAATACCAAATATGCCTATTTGAAGCTCGTCTTAAAACAGCACACGTCGCAAATTTGTTTCCTGAGATAATAACAAGCAGTAGATTACCGTACCTGCCAAGTCTCCTGGATTACCCGGGAAACTGGATTTTGACCATTTCTCCTGGTTGTACGGGTAACAGGAAAATCTCCCGGAAATTCAATTGTGCTCCGATGTCTGTCGAGATAGCGCGTGCAACCACCTCTCTTCTCGGGTAACTGTAGCGTTCACGGGTAGCTGTAACGGGAGATGTTTCCCATCACCGCACGCAAAATGGCTCATCATCGCATTTCTCCCTCATATCTGTACTCAGTCGTGCGCATTGCATGACGTCCGAGATTGCATTGCGGAAATCCCGGAGACTATGCCCCGAGCATGTTTAGGCTTATCTGCGCCAGCCTGCGCAACACGCACACGGCAGCCGGCGTGACAGAACTGCGATAGCGCGGAGGAATGCAGCACTGCGAGTAAATGATGTTATTGCCGCTTGCACGCAGCTACGCCCAGCAACATGTAGCAGTTTTATAGGGATGCAGGAGTTATGAATCGGTGCACTGAACGTCTTTGAGACACCGCGGATCGAGTGAAGCAGGAAAGCCATAGCGCATCCGTTTGAGGGACTGTGGTTGTTCAGAGTTGGCGGTGTGTTTATTATGCGAGTGCGTTCATTACACAAGTATGGAATTTGTTTTTATGAATGTAAGAAGGTTCATTACTAAGAACATTCTTTTTTCCGTGTCACGAAAAATGGGAGTGCATTATATACGATGGTTCACTTTTTTTGTCGTGGAAAACGGGTGCGCGTCAGAATCAAGGGCGCGGTAGAATAAAGTGAATATGGTAATTGCTATCGCAATATTATACGCCCCCCCCCATTGAGTAAATCTCCCGGATTCCTTTTCTCCAAACTTGGCAGGTATGAGATTACTGATTGGCCCACGATATGCAACAGATCAGCATGAAAACAGTTGCATTTTATTTCATACGAAACAAATATGTAAGCTTCTTGTAAGCCATTGAGTTCCTCAAGCCATCCTGGTGCTTTACAAATCAGCAAATGCAGCGCCTTCCATTGCACCACAACAGCAGCAAATGACTGCGAACGCCAACGCAATCTCTCACAACACGGTACAAAGTCGTTTATCAGCGCCGTAGACGTTCATCACTGGTCGGGTCTGATCCCTCGGCACCGCAACGTCAGCTACGATCTCGGGATCAGTGTGCAGTTACATGGATAGCAATTACATGGACACTGACAGCAGGTTTTTGCAGCCGCCGCACTGTACAAAGACCAAATTCAAAACATCGCTTACGCATCGTATGTCTTACGCGCGAGTAAAAGCATGCTAGCTCTGGTGGCGAACGTGGCTGAAGCAAAGATGAAACGACTCAGCTGTCTTCGTTGCACGAACAGCGATAACATCATGCAAGGCCTGTTGCCTGCTTCTCAGAGAGGAAATAGCGGAAACACCCAGACCATCTCTTGTCGGGCAAAAGGCGCTGGTAAGGGATGGGCAGTCGCGCATACTATCTCGACAGATGAGAGTAGAAACGGGCACAACTAAATTTCCGGGAGGTTTTCCTGTTACCTGTACAAACGGGAGAAATGGTGAAAGTCCGGAAGTCTCCCGCGTCACTTGGGAGACTTGGCACGTATGCAAACCACAACAAACAAAAACCTGGCCTTTGAGATCGGTACCATAGATATGACATAGAAGATGACATAGAAGATGTCATGCGGCCCCAAATCTCAAAGGCTGTGGTTTTGCAAACTACAAGCTGTAGCGCGAGGACAAGCATCGGAATGCGCACATCGCGTGCATGTAGGTCGACGCTGGTGGTGAAGTCTGCCGGAGCCGCAGCTGCTTTTTATCCAGCTCATTTGGTGCCTTTGCCTGCCAGCCTTTTTTCAAAAATGTTGCTACTGCATGTTACGACCTAAAATTCGTGCAGCAGACAAGTTAGTGCGCTGATAAGTGCTGTGCGACCCCCCAAAGCAACGCAACAAGACCACATTTTCGACACCATCGCGCGCAAATATAAATCGCGACACGTCAGACTGCAGTTGAAATGTGTTCAACTTATGTAAGGAGGAGCATATCGGAGTGGTTTTGCGCTGGTCAAAGTTTGATATACAGTCGAACCCACTTATAACAATCCCATATATAATGATCTATCGGTTATAATTACCATATTTCGGTGCACTTACGATTTTCCTCTTACTACCCATTGAAACTGAGTCCACATATAGTGAACATGCTTTTGAAGCCTCCTACTTTTACAATGAACACTTCCGACATGGTTGCAGTAAAAATATGGCGCATACGAAGCGAGAAAAAAAGTTGAAACTAACCTCTTAGTGGGTGAAAGAGATGCTTGGTCGCACATGCCCCATTAATTTTCGCGACAAAGACATCCTAGATGGGTGCACTCTGCACCAGACTTCGGATGCTATGAGCGAGGTCGCTCTCTTCTTAGGCATTTCTCCAGAGGCAGTACGGCCAAGAGAGCTTCGCATGGCATACAGGGAGCTTCGCACAGTATGCAGAACGCCTTGGATGTTAAAACAACGACCGGCAGCTCCGTGGAAGAGGTGATGTCGGTGAAGTTGCTAGAGAACATCTAAGGTGGCCTTGCTAAGGCTGAATTCTACCGAAGCTAGCTGCCTGTACGTCGAATAAGCATACAGCAAACGAAGAACACATCTGTGATGTGTTTTCGGCTCTCAGAGTAGCGCTCGGCCTTTTCACAATTTAATTAACAATTTAGGATCTTAGATCAACATTATAAACCACTCCGTATAAACTGCCACTCAAGCGAAGCTATCACCTGTGTCGATCTTCTCGCCGCCTGAGTCGACGCGAATGCGGCTCTGCGTGGTGAAAAAGCGCTGGTGGTCAGCTACTATCTAGAGATTGTGGTTCACCGACACTTCGTTTGTACAGTTGCTGATAACGAATCGTGATGACTTTCGAACTTCGCTCTTCTCTGTCCGAAGCAACGGAGCTCCCGGTGTGCTCGCTGATGCGCTGCTATTGAAGCCATTATGGTGAGCCGATATTTTGAAGACGCCCGAGAGAATTTCTTTGTGGACATTGTGCATTCTGCCGGTGGCAGTTGGTTGGATGCAAACACAGTTTAGTACATTCGCAAGCAAGCAGCAGGTGTCCCTTCGTAAAGAGTAAAGGCTTAACTTGTCACTGAAGGTGTTTTTTGACATACTCGTGAATTTGTGAGTGTTCCTTTAGTAAGTGTTTTTTAACACTAGCTTGGCACTCTTTGCCCATATTGTGCCCTTTACACTACACGGTACCCTCATAATAATTTATGTAAATGAATGGAGGGTGTTGAACATAAAGCCACATAACTTCTTGACCTCCGTATAAGAGCTTTGACATCATAACAGAAAGAGATGGACATCGTAAATGTTGCCTGATCAAAGCACGCTTACTGAACTAACTGTACACTGTTTAATTAAAGTAAAACCTTTTTATTTCAACCCACATTAATTCGTACTTGTTCTCTGGTCCCGTCGAGCATATGCATCATATAATGGCATCAAACCTTCATTAATTCGGCTATATATGGTCGCCACCTTGTTTACGTGTATGCTACTTGGAGCACCATGCACGAAGCATCGTAAATGTGTAACTTAGAAATGGTATTACTGTCCAACTGAAACAAGGTGGTGCAGTCTCACCACCATCTGTGCGAAATGTACAGGAACATCGGGAAAGCCAGAATGCTTCATGCCTGTTTGCTTTTGCTGCCGTGTGTGGCACTGTGTTGGTCATGTTCTTTCGGAAAAGCGTGGTCACCATCTGTTATTGCGTTGTTATTAATGAAATGTTCATTTGCGGTGGCTATCCGTGATCACAGACGCTATCCATGGTCATATGGCTAGCAACATGGGTTTTGTCCGTAGTGGATGCAGCACTCAACTGCAGTACTTGTTATAACAGAGTAGTATTGGAGTCATAAATTAGTTTGTTGTATCGGATGTACAGTAGACTACCGTTTAGACAAACCCAGTATTGCCAAGACTAATTCTCGGATATACCAAACAACACAGGTATGTTTGTTCGATTTTCGATGGACTCCATGCAAAAAAGAATCCTCTTAAGAGGAACCCTCTCTACATGTACCCTTCTGGTAAATGAGCTTTCCCAGTGCTATGCCACCCCTGGCTTGCCCCGCCGTGGTGGTCTACTAGTTATGGCACTCGGCTGCTGATCCGAAGGTCGTGGGATCGAATCCCGGGCGCGGCGGCTGCGTTTCGATGGAGGCGAAATGTTGAGGCCCGTGTGCTGTGTGTTGTCAATGCACATTAAAAAAAACCTTAGGTGGCCGAAATTTCCGGAGACCTCCCCTACGCCATCTCTCATAATCAGAGCTGGTTTTGGGACGTTAAACCCCACAAAACAACAACAAAACAACAGCCACCCCTGGCTTATTGTAGGGGTCCCCAAGGGCTGAGCACTTGGGTTCTATTGCCTTCTCTCTAGAGAGAGTACAATGTAACCTAAGGCTGTATAAGCGAAGCCATTTGGGTACCCAGCAGTGAAACTCACTTTGGAGTTTTATTGTTGGGAGCCCCCAAGTGCTAGGGGTGCCCTGCCTTCTTGGGCTCTTTTGTTGTCTCTCCATGGTCTGGTCAGGGCCTGCAGGTAGAGTGCAAAAGAACACAAGGCAAAAGAACCCAGGAAGGTTTATACAAAGCCTTTGGGTACCTCAAGAGGGTTAAAACCACCATGCCTAACCAGTGGAGCAGCAGTAGTAAAGCAAAACAAAAAAGGGGGGGGATATAAAAAAGTGAACGCACGTTGGGCGTTTGATTGCCGCTTTGCCGAGAAGACGCAAGTTGAGGGGGAAGGTGAATCGATCGAGAAAGAGCAATTCAGCGATGCAGGCTGGACTTTCGTGAGCGGCAAGTGCTAAAAGCTGGGCACCGCAGGACGCGAGCCTGCCGAAGGCTTTAGGAGATTTGGCAGCGGCTTCAGTGCGCCTTCCCGCCGTGGCGGTTCAACGCTGAAAAAGAGTTATTACATCCTCTCGCATGCCTGACTTGCCGGAAGGTCACTGACGGATCGTCATACGACCGCGCAATGGTTTGGATCTCAGGAAAGCAGGGCACTACAAGGTTGCAGAGGCAATCATGGCCTCTGCGTAGGTTACTTACAATGCTGCAGGGGAAGACGTCATCTGTCCTAATGTTAAACAGAACATTGTCGTCGTTAGCATGCTGCTGGAGGAGCATGCCGCCAAGAATTGTGTGCATCAAACAAATCAAGGTTAAAGAGAAAGTGTACAGCATCAACGCCTACTACTCTGTGGGTGACGGCTATTATAAATGTGTAATACATAATTTGGACAGGGAAATCATGGAGAAGGCACTCAACACTATGATCGTGCATTCAGGGAATCCAAGAGCCATGCAAACCAAGCAGATAAAGGGCTCCGGTTCCATGGTCATCGTCTTTGAAGGATATGAAGTCCTGAACCATGTTGGCTTTGGAGGTGTTCTTCTCAAGTGCTACCTGTATAGGCGACAGATGGATGTGTGCTATACAGTTAAACCTGGTTATAACAAAATTGACAAATTCCCGAAAACTTCATTAAAAAGAGGATTTCTTTATATGCAGGTTCGGCACAAAAATTTGAAAAAGAAACGCTTAAGGGGGGACGTGGCAATGAAAACTATCTTTGTTATTTACGGGTATAAACTGATGAAATTTGGCATACTGATTTAGTTTGTTATGGTGATATCTTAAAGGAAATCGGTTTTAAGCTATCTATCATAGTTTCTGAGTTACATCACTTTATAGACCCTTACAGTCACTCCCTAATTAATCGGTTAATTAGACAAAATTTCAGTACCATTTTTACTTAAGCATATACACTAAGGCCCACTGTGTGCCGTAAAGCTGTTCGTTGATTTTTTTTTTGTCCAAATGAGTACAGAAAAAAATTTTTGAAATGTCCTCGACATATTTTATAACTAACAACTTTTGCATAAATACAATTATAAAGGTTTGTGTAACGTGCAGGTGGAAATGAATAGCTTTACGGCGCTCATTAAAGGGCCACTAAACAGGCTCCTACTTTTTTTAATCGGTCGGCCTCCCCACCCTTCTCTGCCGAGGAGAGGGTAGGCGCGGCGCGCTGTCGAGACTCCGCCCACTTACAGAACGCGCGCCGCGTTTCAGGAACGCAGATCCGACTTGCGTGACGTAACTGACAAGTAGAGGAGGTGATGCGGAGGCCTTTTCTTCTATTGGCTCACGCCGGTGGGATGGCCACAGGGTCTGACAACAGACCTGATTTCGACCAATCAACGAGCTACAACTGCGCAAAGTTGTTCACGGCGCAACATGACGACACCTAGGATGTAAGGACGGCTGGTCAATCGCAGGAAAGAGACGCGGGAATTTTTTTTGTTTGAAATACGGCGTCTGTGTAGCGCGCAACGCTGCCATATGCGCAGAATGTGGTCGCCGCAAGCGTCTTTATGATTGAGTCAGCTTGTTTGGGCACGGCCGGTCTGGACGCGCGCGTTCGCTCCGTCTTTGAGCGAACACGCGCGTCCAGACCGACCGTGGTTTGGGTTAAAAAAAAGTAGGAGCCTGTTTAGTGGCCCTTTAATGTTTCAGGATCTAAGTGAAAAAAACAGAATGAATTTAGCTTCATTAGTTATGAAATGGCACTGGGATGACTGACAGCAACTGCTCAAAAAAACGAAGCTGAGAAAACGGAGCTCAAAGTTTTACTTCATGAAAACAGTCAAATGTTAACTTTGAGCAGCTAAGTTCTTGCTCGCTTTTGCTGGTTGTATTTTTTGTTGGAGAAACACGACGGTGTGACTATCCTCAGGTTCGATCTCTCCTTTTTATGATGATTCCAAGATGGTGGCACTTTCAGAAGCCCGATTTCCTTGCGGTTTTGGATGAGAACACATAGATAATTCAGTTCAGTTCAGTTTAATACCTTAAAGACCCCCAAGGGGGTATTACATAAGGGGTGGTTACAAGAAAAAAAAATACAAAATGTTCTTTATACAATGCAATAAATTTGTAAAGTGTTGTTAGTACATCACCGTAACCTTTATTGCATTTCGTTAGTTTCGAGATATCCCGTAAGGCGTTGTATGAACAGAGTTGGGCAGGTGGTGGCAATGATTTCCTCGGGAAGGCCGTTCCAGTCTGAAGCAGTTCGAAAAAAGAAGGAAGATGAAAATGTAGTGGTTCGCGCACGTGGACGCGAAACTCGACGAGAGTGACCTAGGCGACTTTATGTGCGCGCTTCGGGTGAGATGTAAGGTGGTTGATGAAGAGAGCTGAAAAAATATTTGTGGTAGTGTGATAGACTAGCGAGGCGGCGACGATGGGCGAGAGACGAAAGACCAGATTGCGATTTTAATGACGTCACACTGTTGTCATACGAGTAGGCGGAATGAATAAATCTGGCCACCCAATTTTGAACCGCCTCTAATGCTTCGGTGAGATATGCCTGATGAGAGTGCCAGACAGATGACGCGTATTCAAGTTTTGGCTGAACGAGGGTCTGATAAGCGATCTGATAAAGTGGCATTTTCCCTACTACTACCGCGTATTTCATTATAATATTCCACCACATGGTAAAAGAAGGTCCGAGGATCATGAAAAAAAATAAATTGAAAAATCAAAGATTTTGACCAAGTTGAGCATTCCCATTGCCACGTCCCCCCTTAAGTAAGCAAAAAGATAATAGACTGCAGAGCTCACCCAAGACATTTATTTGGGGTGAGAAAACATTTACAGCTGAGACCACTTATGTGACAGCTTATAGTGAATGCGGTTTTTTTCTGACCCCCGTTTACACTCCCATAGAACTTAATGTATACACACACCGCTTATTGTGCAGCCCCCTTCCCCCCCTACCCCACCCTCCTCCGAGGTGAAGGACCGGTTATAATGCGGCTGCTCGAAAATCTCGCGGACAATCGAGGTAGCCAGCAGGCTTCACAAAGGAAGTGCGCCGCTCGAAAAGAGTGCAGCGAATCTCCATGGAGGAGGAAGGAGCGCACAACAAATGAACAATGAGCAGAGGGAAGGAAAAAAAAAAAGGCCGCGGCAGCAGCGGGTCGTGCGCGCACTCTCTGAGGATAGGATTTCCAAGGCGACGGAGAATGCTGCTACGGCCATTTGTCAGCTCTGAACGCTCCACACGGAACGCGCGCCGGTGTCCTTCAGTTAACTGCTGTTTGTCTTCAGTTCTTCTTTTTTTTTTAATCATTTAATGCATGCTGCCTTTGAATCACCCCGTGAGTGCGATTTCCTGTGCACCCAATCCCTGTGTTGTCAAGGGCAAGCTTCCCGTGAGGCGCACTGCCAGCAACCCCGCGAGGTAGGCCTAACAAGCGCTGTCACCTAGTGTCAGGCTAGCGAAGTGAAGCGCAGAGACTTGCGCAGTAACCAAAGAGTGGCGCCGCCAGCACATTGAAAAAAATGAACAAAAACTCTTTCTCCCTTAAGCCGGCGTGGCACGGCTCGGCAACATCAACTGGAAAAGGAGGGTGCCGGCTTGGCGGGCTAGGCCAGCTGCAGCAAGTGGCGGGATCAAGTTTGAAGTGAGGGGACATGCCGCGGCCCCAAGATCGCCGGGTCGAGGGATGCAGGCCTGTCTCCCGTGCGCTCGCTCTCGCCTCGCAGTCGCCGTGCCTTCAAGCGCTAAGCGCGACGCCGCCGCTTCGCATTCCGTCGCAGTGGAGAAGGTGCTTCTGGTTGTTGCTCGCGAAGTGTCAAAATTTGGGGCAAAATGTCTAGGTTGTCAGCGGAGAAAATTCATTATTTCGAGGGGGTCTCCCGCTGGCACTTCGTTATGTAGAGGTCTCAAATACATGTGCTTCTATGGAGTAACGGCGGGGAATAGAAAAACTTCGTTATATCCAGGAATTTGTTATATGGAGGTTCGTTATAAGCAGGTTTAACTGTATATGCGTAAACGTAGGTCATCGAGCGGATGTACATCCAATGTCGGAGAAGAAAATCTGTCGTGGATGCGAAATGGAATTTCCCATGGACTCGCACAAGTGCGAAGCGAAATGCAAGCAATGCGGAAAGGATCACCCAATGGGAGATCGGGCTTGTAAATAGCACTATCAGACTCCTTTCATCGTGCGACGATAACAAAAAGAATGGATCGAAGAGTCGAGACTGGAACGGCAGCCTCCCGTGACATTTTCAGATTCTCCCTCCATCGAGGAATGGGGAGACCAACGATGGAGCCAGAGCACTACCCCGTGCTTGGAGTATGGCCAGCCCCGTGTCACGATCCGGCTCAAGGCCTGATGATCTCCCGCTGCAACATGGGCGCAGAAGGCTGGTAGTGTGAAAGCACAACAGGCAAGTGGGGCTGGTCCTACACGGCAGCTAGGCAGTGAGGAATTTAAACATGCGAAAGAAAAATTGTCTTTTAAAATTTAAGAGATAATGACGACACTCAAGATTTGAGTGCTGCGGCGAGCTTTGGAGGCAAGTATTAAGCCGCCCCCTGTCACTATTGAGACTTCGGCAGGACTGGTAGGTCGTAAATGCAAAGCGGCGGGTGATGTAGCAGTTTTGGACAAAGATGGTTTAGAGTCATTTGGGAAGAATGCAGAGAAATCGCTAGTGGAGATCACGAGCACACTCCAACAGCTTTGTGTAGGTGTCGGGGAGCTCAAGAAGCAAAGCGCTGATAGTGGTAAGCAACTTAGAGCACTGGAGGCTAGGGCCGATGAGGTCTAAGGAATTACACCGAAGAGGGAAGGCTGGTCGACACTTGTTCTTTTGCAACGGCCTAAGGCTGGAGCGGATGGGAACTCAAAATCTGGCAGTAAAAATGCCGTGGTGAAATAAGCAGCACCCACACTCCCTGATGGCAGTGGAACTGCCATATGCAGAGCTTTCAAAGAAAAAAAGCAGCATTTTGTCACTTTATCAGAGCTAGAGGAGACAAGCCTCATGTCTTGTTGCTGCAGGAGACTCTTCTAAGGGGGTTTGACCTCTCTGGGTATGAAACTTTCTGTCGCAGACAGGATCTTGGCAAGGGAATAGCTGTGTGCGTTCTGAAGCTGAGCTTAGCTGACCACTGAGCTTAGGACTGCCGTCAGCACACTTGTGTACTCTCGGAAGGCGGTAACTCAAAGATGCTTCGCAACAGCTTTTGCCGCGCTGACGTGGGTTTTCCGCTCGACGGCAAGACAGCTCTTTTGCCCGGAGAGAACAACTTGTGTGATCAACTTCCTTCCGTGGACGTTGTGTTCGATGACCTTTGCGCCACTGGCGTTCTATTCCAGTCAGGATAACCTTTCAGTGATTCGCTGATGTTGGCGGAGATCTAAAAAAATAATCTGTTGAAGGATAAGGACTATTCTGACAGTGAGAACGAAGAGCCAGTGCTTGCACCGCCGACAAGCTTCCAAGTTAACGCACGCAGACAGATAACACAATTAGTGCACGGTAGGCATCTTTGTGAGCAAGCGGAACGTCGCACAAAATAAGCTAATTTTTCACACCAAGTCACTGTTGACTCAGCGTGAGATAGCGCTGGCCACATTGTAAGCCCCATTGTTGGACTAAAAAATATAATAAACGGCTTTTTTCACAGACAGCTCAATTATGCATTTGCCGATCTGCACGAACCTGAGGGTCCGTCATTGACCCCCCCCCCCCCCACTCTACTCACACACGCACACAAAACCCAAGAAATACCTATAAAAAAGGAAGTTTTCCACACGTGTTCGTTTTTTGTGGACTGCCCAAATTTCCGGATGCTCTCGTGGGCTTTTGAGAGTCGGTAAAATTGGACATTGGCTGTGAAGGTGTCCCTGTAGACATGAACGCTTATGCGAGCGTCCTCGAAGACGTGTCGCTATGCCCAACTTTGGAGAATATGGGACATAGCACCTTTGGGACATATGGGACATAGCACCTTTGGAGAATATGGGACATAGCACATGCCTGTTAAGTACCCTAATGAACTTTTTCCAGCAGCATGAAGGCACTGGAGGATTCTTAAAAGCATTAGGTGAGATGTTATTTATGGCTGCTTGCCGATTTGCATAAAGATCCATCACAGATAGCTTAAACAATGAGTCAGTGGTTGAAGACATCTTTCATGTTTGGTCAACTAAATAGTTTGTAATTTTTCCTACTTGTTGACCTTGTCTGCATTTTTGTCTACTTTGTAAAAGGTCTACTTTGTTGACCATTTGAAGTAAAATGCTTGGATACACATGGGCATGTGGCCATCCTTTCCTCGAGGGCACTTCCGATACGATGAACGTATGATAAGACAAAAAATTTTCGTGGTCCTTTCGGGTTTGTTTTAAAAGAGTGCACTGTAGATTGGCTCTGACACATTGGCAATTTAGCTCGCACAGTTATGCTAGACACAAACACGTTTTTCTAGGCATCAAACCCACTATAAATAAGTAACCCTTACCTGTCTCCTTGTGGCATTTTAAACTAAATGGACCAGAACATGAGCAGGTAAAATTACAACAAAACAAAGTTCATTTGACAAACCAGGCTTGCATTCCCATTTATTTGAAGAAGAATGTTTTCAGAACAATGTGGTTGTAATTGTCCTTAAATATTTATTTCAGTATGTCCCTTTTCGAGTTTTGAGCCTCATACGAACCAAACATATCTTCGTTATAGCTGATATCATGGTGACTGTTATATTTTGGGTTTTGTTATAAAAAGAATAAATGCCACTGAAATAAAAGACAGCCAACCAAAATTTGTATTTAGTTCGTTATAACTGATGATTCGCTCTTTCAGTGCTCATTATAACGAGAGTCAGCTGTAGTAGTTTTGACTCTGCAAATAGGCAGCACACGTGCATTCAGGTATGCATGGACATCACCTATGATAGCATCACCACTGGCCACAGTTGTGTCTGCAGTGGATTTGACAATCAGAAGTGCCATTTTTACCGTTAGTGTGTACTCTGTGCGTGCTTTGGAGCTGCACAGACAATACCTATTATTACATCGCCAGTGGTGATAGCTATGATAGTTGAACCGTCCCCAGTGGATACATTCAATAGTTTCATTTTTACCCAGTGCAATATATGCGCGATGTCACAAAACTTGAGCATGGCGGAAGCTGTGGAAGACGAGCGATTCTGCCATGGTCCAAATGCTGGCTTCAAAATCGCGGGCTACAGGGCAATGGATGAACAATTTATTGGCAGCCAGTTTATTGGCAAAAGACTGTCATGTATGCATGATGGTGGCAGTAGGGACACGGAGGCCTTACAACACAGTGCATTGTGAAGGACATTGCAACATCACATTAACAGCAGCTGTTAGACTGCTTTTATCCAAAATAACAGAATTTATGTTGTATTTGTTAATAAAAGTCCATCAATTAAACATTATTGCTTTGCTGATACTCCTGATAAGTTGGACATTTCATTCTCTCTTGTGAAACTTGAATTAACAGGGTTTTACTATATAGTAAAATCTCAGTATAACGAACTTCAGAGGGCAGTAACAAATTGTTCATTAATCTGAAAGATTGCTGTACTGAAAACCCCAAAATTCATCATGACTACTTATGTGTAGCTCCTCTATGAGATGAGTTGCATGTGTCAGGAGGGTGATGACGGCCAATGCTTTGTGAACAGTGGGGTGATATGGTTGAAATGCAGGTGTCTGCCAGTGCATTTTGGCTTTCGGGGAAGGAATGTATGTAGTGCACAAACCAAGGTCAACAATAGGACGGCTCATCCTGCATATGAAAGCCCGTCCGCCGAAGGAAGAATTCCCCAGAGTAGTTTATGAAGTGCTATTGCTGACTGGGCCACACCACTTACATCGGTGAGATGAAAAGCTTCCCAGAAAGAATATGCCAGCACAGGCATGACGTACGCTGTTTGAACAAAACTTTGATCGAACTCTGAATTCAATTTTGAACGAAAGGCGCTCGGAGGACACATCGAAAAGCAAGACCACCGCGTCAACTTCAACGACATACGGGTCCTCAGACCCGAAGTTTGTCACCCTCGCCTCTGTGCCATCTGCACTTGCCAAACCTGTTGCTACGGTCCGTTTCTCCACTAAGTGGTGCAGTTGTGTACTCGCATGAGAGACGGTTAAGCTGCACTCCTTCCCCGTTTCTTTTTCTTACTCTGCAACAATCTCCGTGTGCATCGCCGTCTCAACAGGAGCAACAAAAAAGTAGCTGTTCTTCAGCATTTTGTCATCTTTCACACCATGTCACTTTTTCTACAAAGCGAGTTGCTAGGCGTCCACTTGCTGTTTCTTCTGCTAGACTATCACTCTGGTTGCCCTGACGAATTCACTGCAACCTACAAATTCTCGTTCTTGCATGTATGAGTTCATTGACCGAGGCATTGTTAACATGATGCGGAACTAAATATAACAGTCATTATTCTAAAAAGTTCGATATTTTGAAGTGTGTAGTAGTGAAGTAATTTTACACTGAAATCATTAGCAGTCATTGTGGGATTTCTAGAAAGCTTGTTAATCTGAAAAGTTTGTTACGTGGTGTTTGTTCTACTGAGACTTTACCGTATAACCAGATGCACCATACATAAAGCCAAATCTGTGGTCTAAAACACCTGCAAAAGGAGATAAAGTGCACACAGAAAAATCGTGCCAGAAACATGTATCATTACAATGCTTGGTATGTTGCCAACACGTTGAGACAAAAACAACACAGAACCAGGTGTAACAGCTGCAGAGCAACATACCTACAAGAGTCATATTCACACATGGTGTGTAAAACCCTACAGGGGTGTTTGCTTCTGCAAGCAGTTGGCTAGTAGCATCACCATGGACCCAAGCTAATAAAGGGAGTGAGTAGAGGGTTCTAGCCCCTCCCACATATAGCTGTGCGTGGCTTACAATGCTTGGTGATTAGACCCCAAAGGCCCTCTGGCAGAGGCAACACATCGCTTTGTCCCGTGCTTCACATAGACTGCACTCCCGGATTGGCCCAACCCCGTGAAATCAGTAGTTTCCCTGTCCTGTCTCTCTCCTTACATCTTCATTCTTTTAATTTGTAATTGTAATTGTTTCCTGTTTTGTTCTCTCTTCTATATTTACTGGATAGCCAGTTAACCCATCTGGCTATCCTACCTTTGGCATACCAAATTTGCTTATAGTTGTGCTGTATGGCTGGACTCATGCAGACTTGTATACGAGCTTTGCCTTGTTACCTTACGGCATGGATGTGAAGCAAGTTTGGACATGCTTCACATGCGTGTCATGGGCTAACAGCTTGTGCAAATGCAGTGCCAGTGATCACTAATCTGTTGTTCTTCACACTGTGTAAATACAGTCAATCCCAGATATATCAAACACGGATGTATAGAAATATTGGCTATATGGAACAGTTCAAAAATCTTCTTGAAAATTCAGTGAAATGGTATAGGGCTGGTACGCACGTATATTGAATACCTGTGGACTGCCGTGTTTGATATTGTGAACTTACACCCGTAAAAACTGCGAAATTGGCACCACTAAGCGCTAAATGTCCATCTACTGAAGAGCAAAGCTATGCGAACAATATTTATTTATTTATTTATTTATTTATTTATTTATTTATTTATTTAATCATACTGTTGGCCTCTGTTGAGGGTTGTTACAGGTTGGGCATAATGAATAAAGCTTTCAACACAGACACATAACGGTGAACTAATAGACAACATATTAATTGATGACAGCATCGTGTGAGGAAAAATAAAACGAAACAAAGCAGTATGGGTTGTTATTGGCAGTACCAGGAGGGATTTAGTTGCTAGAGTAAGCAATCTCATCATTGTACATGTAGATGGAAAAACAACGGTCTTGTTTTTTCATCCACAAAGAATTTTCTGTCTGTTCACTTTGAACGCATCAAGGTTAGTTTTATTATTGTAAAGACAAATAGAAACAGCAGAAGGGGTTAAGGATGTGACGAGTAAAAAGTATATTAAGCAAGGCTTTTAGTGTTTCTTTGCACAATGCACATACAAGCGCAGCCTGCATGTGCTACCTATAAAAGGTGTTTTAGTGTTTCTTTGCACAATGCACATACAAGCGCAGCCTGCATGTGCTACCTAGACAAGGTGTCATCGTTTGTTTTGTGGGTATTTGTGTGCCTGTATGCCTGCTGCCCCGCCGTGGTGGTTTAGTGGCAATGGCACTCGGCTGCTGGCTCAAAGGTCACGGTATCAAATCCCGTCAATGTGGCTGCATTTCCACGGAGGCGAAAGGTTAGGGCCGTATACTGTGGGATGTACATGCTGTACATCTCACAGTGCAGCGCGTGCATCCCACAGACGATGCAGACGGACAAGGAAATTCAAATAATTCCAGCAGTTTACATAGAAGGTGCTAATTTTAATGAATGCTCTGTGAGAAGATGATGCAAACATGGCACAATGGTGCCTTAAAAGGCAAAGCAACCAAAAGGCAAAGGAAAAGGCAAACGTTCTCCAACTTTTTTTTTCTCTGATGCTGAAGACGCACAAACATTGTTGGATGCTGGCACACACACACACACCTATGTGCCTTGAGGCGGTGGAATAAAGTTATTTTCCATGCCAGATCCCTTCAAATCTTGTCACACAGAACCCTCCAAGGCTCTCTTAAGTCTCTCACACCTCTGTCACATGGCCGCTTTCAAAGCCCTTTGAACTAAGAATTCTTTGCTTGAAAGGATTGGCTGTGCTGTCACATGTGTATGCCTAAGGAGGAACTAAGGAGGATCGGTTGAAAGGAGCTTTGAGCTTGTGGAGTCCACATTTGTCTCTTTAGATTGTAAAGCACTGCTCTTTTTCTCGACAGCAAAAAAATGTTTTATCTTGGAGTCTATTGTGCTTTTATTTATTAAAAAACATGTTTCACAGTACCTTAGAATTTATGAACGTTAAAAGCTGTGCTGATAGCCACAATCCGAGTCGCATGTATGCTGGAAACTCGCACAGCTCGAGAGTCGCTGCAGTGCAGTGTTAACGTGACGATGAGCTGCTGTGGTAGTGTGGCTACACTTGCAGACAAACTTATCTTGGAGATGAAATGAAAGCCACAGAACCAGATTACATGTGTTACTGCTAAGGAATGTAGTCACACAATTGCAGCTGTGTTTTCTGCGTGAGAAATAAAATAAAGATTGTATCACTTTCTAAAGGAGGCTACAGTTGAACCCTATTATAACAATACCGGTTTTAACAATGTTTTCATTGTAACATTGATGAGCTGCTGCACCTTCAACTTTTGTATGGTGAACTTTTCTATGGTGAACTAATGCTTTTATAACAATGCCTCCATGCCCCATTATTCGTTATAACAATGAAGTCTGGCTGTTGGGTGTGCCCTCTGTTGGGGCCAAAATGTAATAGAATGTGAAATCTTTGAAAAGAAAATAAACTTGGGCCGCTGCACACTTGCTGTCCCCCCCTCCATAAAGGAGCCCCACTGTCGTACAATAGGAACCAGCTTTTCCTCCATGTTACCATTGAACTTATTACATTCTGCACCCCCCGCAAACATGACCCCCGCCCTGAAAAGAAAGCAACAAAGCACAGTAGTTCCAAAGCTGGCCTTGAGGAACTTCAACTAGCTTTTCCAGAAGGGACTCAGTTGTATCTCCTCTGGCCAGTGGAGTGAATAGTGAGGGATGAAAAAAATCCTGCAGATCCCAAGCACTGTGGGAATAGGTGTGTGAAGCAGTCAGTGAGCGAATTGCCTATGATGGATTGTGTGGCATTCAGCCAGTTATGAATAGCATGAACGACTTTGTGCGAAGTACATCCCTTCTGGAAAAGCTAGTTCAAGTTCCTCAAGGCCAGCTTTGGAACTAATGTGCTTTGTTGCTTTCTTTTCAGGGCGGGGGTCATGTTTGCAGGGGGTGCAGAATGTAATAAGTTCAATGGTAACATGGAGGAAAAGCTGGTTCCTATTGTATTACAGTGGGGCTGCTTTATGGAGGGGGGACAGCAAGTGTGCAGCGGCACGAGTTCATTTTCTTTTCAAAGATTTCACATTCTATTACATTTTGGCCCCAACACAGGGCACACCCAACAGCCAGACTTCATTGTTGTAATGAATAATGGGGCATGGAGGCAGTGGTTCCTAATTCACAAAGATATAGTGGGCAACGTAGATGAATTCTACAGCATTAACGAAAGGGTAGCACACGTCGTAATAAAACTAAATAAGCGATATAAACTTAAGATAATCCAGGGATATGCGCCAACAACGAGCTACGACGACGAACAAGTGGAGCAGTTCTACGAGGATATCGAATTAGCAATAACGAAAGTACGGACACAATACACAGTAGTCATGGGGGATTTCAACGCAAAAGTAGGGATAAAACAAAGTGGAGAGCAGGCGATTGGCAACTACGGCGTCGGCCGTAGGAATAACCGTGGGGAAATGCTAGTACAATTTGCCGAAAGAAACCGACTCCGAATAATGAACACGTTTTTCAAGAAACACAAGAATAGGAAGTGGACGTGGAAAAGCCGTAACGGGGAAACAAAGAATGAAATCGACTTTATAATGTGCGAACAACCAGGTATAATTCAAGACACAGAAGTAGTGGGGAAGATAAAATGCAGCGATCACAAATTAGTAAGGGCAAACATTGTACTTAACCTAAAGAAAACAAGAACTAAATTATTTACTAGAAAAAAATGCAATCTAGAGGTAATCAGAGTGAAGAACGAAGAATTTAAAGTCGCCCTAAGCAACAAGTTCGAGGCCTTAGGCGAAAACGGTGACGATGTAGAAGAAATAAACAAAGCCATAACGAAAATAACCTCAGAAACAGCGATAGAAGTCAGGAGTAAAGCAACAAAGCAAGTAACAAGTAAGTTGTCCCAATCTACCAAAGACTTAATAAAAAAACGCAGACAAATGAAAGTAACTTCGCCAAAAGATAAGATTGAATTCGCAGAACTATCAAAATTGATCAGTAAAGCCAGGCAAAGAGATGTAAGAAACTTTAACACGAGAGAAATAGAGAAAGCAGTAGAAAAAGGTACCAGCATTAAATCGGTCAAAAAGAAACTGCACTTAAGGCAAAACAAAATGCATGCGCTAAAAGATAAACAAGGTAACGTTATCAACAGTTTCAACGAAATAGTAAAGGTAGCAGAAGATTTCTACTCTGAACTGTACAGTTCTCAGACAGACCATACAACCTTAATAGAAATAGAATCAGAGGAAGACACTGAAATTCCATGTATAACCGCTGACGCAGTAAAAAAAGCTGCCAAAGGCATGTCCCGTGGTAAAGCAGCTGGTGAAGATGGTATAACAGCCGACTTGATCAAAGACTGAGGAGATATTTTAGTTGAAAAACTTGCATCGCTCTTCACAAAATGTGTCAAGACATGTAGTGTACCGCGCAGTTGAAGAAATGCTAATATAATCCTTATCCACCAGAAAGGTGACATAAAGGAGTTAAAGAATTACAGACCAATTAGCCAACTCCCAGTAATATACAAGCTATTTACAAAAGTAATTTCTACGAGGATAAGAGAAACCCTCGACTTTAACCAACCGAGAGAACAAGCTGGTTTTAGGAAAGGTTACTCGACAATGGACCACAGCCACGCTATCAACCTAGTAATTGAGAAGTACGCGGAATATAACAAACCTCTTTATATGGCGTTTATCGACTACGAGAAAGCATTTGACTCCATAGAAATACAAGTAGTTCTAGAAGCTCTGCGTCGACAAGGGGTACCTGGCGTATATGTGAAAACCATAAACAACATATACAAAGATTGCACAGCCACACTACTCCTACATGAGAGAAGCAGAGAAATCCCGATCGGGAGAGGTGTGAGACAGGGAGATATCCCCGATGCTATTCACTGCATGTTTAGAGGAAATATTTAAACGTCTAGACTGGGAAGACAAGGGAATTCGAATAGACGGAGAATATCTCGGCAATTTAAGATTTGCAGACGACATTGTGCTCTTTAGCAATGACGGAGACAAACTACAAAACATGATTGATGACCTAAACAGGGAAAGTATTAAAAGTGGGTTAAAAATTAATAGGCAAAAGACCAAAGTTATGCTCAATAGCCTAGCTAAGGAACAGGAATTTAAAATCAACAATGAACCCTTACAGTGTGTAAGCAAATACGTATACCTGGGACAGTTAATAACAGGAACTCCTAACCATGAAAAAGAAACTCTCCGTAGAATAAGGATGGGCTGGAGCGCATTTGGAAGGCATTACGAAATCATGACTGGAAACTTGCCGCGCTCACTAAAGCGAAAAGTATTCAATCATTGCATTCTCCCAGTACTAACGTACGGTGCAGAAACGTGGAGGATAACGAAAAAAAATTACAGCATATCCACGGAGTGAATGATGATGAGTGGGCGAAGCTCGGGAGTTTCATCGTAGATCGTGCCGACTTCGAGATTAATTTATTTAACGCGCACGCTACGAATCCTCATGGTTCAACTATGCACAAGTGAAATCTCCCACCGGCACTTCATTGCAAGTCAAGATCCAGTGTCTATATATATATATATATATATATATATATATATATATATATATATATATATATATGGGTTGCCGGTGAACGCTTCTCCAACGCGAGCAGTCGGTATTTCTCAATCAAGAAACTCGCTAGGAGATGCTGCCTGCGCCAACGTTGTCTCTCGCGGGTGAGGGCGCGTTCTCCTTCTTTGCGAGCTGGTAGGGCGTTCATCTAAGAAAGAGCGTTTCCATAGCCAACGCGCGCCTTTCGCTCTCTCTCTGTCTCTCTCGCTCTCTCACAAGACAGCAGAGGCACGCGCTGGGAGGCACGCGCCGGGAGAGAGAGAGAGGGGGGCACGCGCCGAGGGCGAGTGCGTGCCTCCCGGCACTCGGGTTACGTCTGACGACTGACGCCTGACGCGGGACAAGGTTAGACTAAGAGGAGCTTCGCCCCTAAAACTTGAGAGGAAACTAAGGAGCGCGCAACGTGCAATGGAAGGAAAAATTATAGGGGTAACGCTAAGAGATGAAAAACGAGCAGAATGGATCAGAGAACAGACAGGAGTAGCCGTTATTATTATATCAATTAAAAGAAAGAAGTGGACCTGGGCAGGACATGTCATGAGGAGGAAAGACAACAGATGGACAGTAAGAGCGACGGAATGGATACCAAGAGAGGGAAAACACAACAGAGGCAGGCAAAAGGTTCGATGGAGCGATGAAATTAAAAAGTTTGCGGGCATAAAGTGGAACCAACTCGTTCAGGATAGGGTGGATTGGAAATCGTTGGGAGAGGCCTTCGTCCTGCAGTGGACCTAAACAGGCTGATGATGATGATGATGACATCAGTGGGTGTATGCTGAACATGGACAAATGAGGAAACTGGACAGTACCGTGGTGAGTGAATCATAGCTCATGGTAGCATGCAACGTAGGCAGTGATGTGTGTACCATAAGTAGCGTTCGTTGAATTATTCCTACGGGATCGACCAAAATTGGACAAAAGCATGCCACGTGATAGCGGGGCATATGTGTTTCTTATCACATTGCTCTGATAGTGCCTCATGAATATTAGAAGCACAACTGACGTTACAAGAGCACCATAATCAGAGTTGCTGGTGCTGTGGGTGTATTTACTATATGTACTGTGGGGAAGGAGCCCTCGTAGTCTATAGTGTTAGTGTGCTTTCTTGGCACCTCAGTGGCCCAGATTCAATACCCGACTACGCCTTGGTAGGTTGCCTTTGGAGACTGCGGCGTGTTTGTGTTTGTCTATTTGTTGTGTCTTCATCACATTCCCTTGCTATGACAAACGGTATGCCTTTGTTGTTTTTAAGTGAATTCTAATGATATGCTAAATTTCAGTTTTATTTGGCCTGAGATTGACATGGACTGTATAAAATTCAAACACCTGTGGCACATACCCGAATAGCATGGGCAGAGCCCTGCGGGTATGAGCTGCACATGATTGCAGCACCGGTGGACGGGCCGGCAGGTGGGGTCCAAATCGCTCAAGTTTGCCAAGCAGTTGTTTTTATTTGATAGCACTGCTGTAGGGGGGTGTTCTTTCAATGCTGCTTAAAGTTAGTTCAGGGTGTTTTTGGCCCTTGTTCTAATTGTCATGCTGTGAAGCACACAGTGTGAGAAGGGGCTTTTAGCATTCCCCCCCCTCCCCACCACCCCTTTTCCACTCACACACACACAACAGCCCTGGGGTCCCTTATTTAGCTTTTTTTCATGCAACCTTGTTAAACAAATATCAATTATAACAATGTAATGTCATGCTACTTCAATAGCGTGTAAATGGGTTCCACTGTATTTGAATGAAGTAGCAGCATGCACCAAGGAAACATTTGTACTACTTTTGCTTTGTAATTTGTCATTTTGTGCTTTTAGAGATATGCATAAAAGGTGCGGCAGCTTTTACACGCAGCTCAATTGTAGAATAGCATCTTCTTCTACAGGCGAGCATTTCTGGCTTTCTAGTTCTCCTGTTGACTCTCCACAGAAGCTTGTGACTAACTTCCCCAATAAATGGCTCTTTAATCCTCCCACATTTATCTTTATCTGTTTTCAGACATGCACCGGAGCTGTAGACGGTTAAAGAATGTGTGCCAAGCTGGACTACGTTGCATAGGAGTACAGTCAGCCAAATCTTTAACCGGTGCACGCTCACAGGACTTTCTTGCATGTCGACATTGAATAACTCAGCCGACTTGCAAATAGGTTGAGGCACAGGTACAGTGGGCTCAGCTAACCTGTTTGCAGATTGGCTGCGTCATTCAACATTGATGTGCAAGAAAGTCCTGTGAGCATGCACCGGTTAAAATTTGGTCGACTGTAAGTGTACAAAAGCTCCGCCCTTGACTCCTTTCCCTCAGTGCCAAAAAAAGTTATCCGCAAGTATAGCTGGGGCTGGGCATTGAGGTTTGTCTGGTGTGCGCCAAGGCATTTTTATCATATCTTTTTCGCACCAACGGCAACATGTTTTTGAATTGTCATACCTTCGCAAACATGCATAATCTGCCATTGCATTACTAGCCGCTTGATAAACGTCGACCAAATATCCCAATGTTGTTTTCGGCGAGCCTTGAATGACTGTTTGAAGTACATACTCCGAGGTTTGGTAAGGTGATCTCAAAGCACTTTTTGTTCCTTGGAGCAGTCACTGAACTGGGTGTCTTGATGAAGCGAGGGCTGCTAGTGCCTCCGAGCAGTCTCAGCGTGCAGCTCGAGTGGTGAAATTTCAGCTGTGATGCCAGCACTATTTTGTGTTACTTCCCCACACATTCAGTGTATTGGCGTACATACATCTTTGGAAACATTATGATAAAAAAACGATTGAGAACAGCAACAAAAACTGGAGGGAAAGCCAGCTTAGCCATGGCGAAATATCGTGTACACAGTGGTGCACTGCAACCAGTGCATCCATGTTCGGCAAAGAAATGGTTTTACGTTTAGACATTCACTTCGTTTTAATTTTTCGTTGTACAAAGAAAAATGAACTTTGAAGGTAAAAATGCGCTCAAGTAACCTAGTAGAGCATTAGGGCCAATTTATTTTGCCTCATCTAGGAATGACAGAAGCGCCAAGTGTATGTTACGTTTTTTGTTAGAAGCTTCAATGGAAACCGTGTATCGCTGACTCAACACCCTTAAACTAATGCTCCTTTGATGCCATTGGGCTCCTCAATGTCAAAAGAGCTTCGGTATGCCCATGTAACTGGGCTGTTAGACTAAAGGAAAGTAAAAGCCACTGTGAGTGCAAGAAGTATGGTGGGCCTCAGATAAAATCTGAATGTTTCTCTAATGCAAACGACTAGTGCTCTCTCTAGTGTTTTCCCCCATATATTTTGTATAGGTGATCATCATGCAAAGAAATGTGAGCACATGTCATGCACGTGCGCACTTTCAGTGAAAAAAAAAAAAATGCACATACGGAGGGGCCTCCATGCATGCACAGCAGGCAGCAGCATATGGGTTAAAGATCATGGGACTTGGAAGGCCTTCTTGGCAACCTCATAATTTCATTCTAGATGACAGTGCATATCTTCCTGGAACATACTGATATGTCTGGAGAATATAGCTCTTCAAAAATATGGGGTCCTGTCTGCACATGCCATAATAATTTGTTCTCCAGGAAAGAATATTATTAATGTGTTTGAATTTGAAGTTTGGTTTGAATAGACAGAAGTAAGCCAAAACATTTTTAAAAAGCCACCTTGAAGTGTATATCACAATGCAGCGAGAAGCAGAAGAGAGCTTTGGTTGTTCTCTTGACAGAGTCCTTGCTTCTGCGTCATGGTTTTGTAAATAACATCTACGCAAACTGCTTTTAGGCACATCCTTTCTCTGTGATGAAAAAAGGTGTTAATTATCAATTTAGAATGAAGCTCTGTATGTTATACACACTGAATGTCCAGGAAAATATATCATGATTTACATTTCACATTATGTGGCAGCATGTAAAACTATGTTATACACTTTTAAATGGCATTTGATTGAACTCTGCATAAATTTTTGATGTCACTATTATTGGGACAAGGAAAAAAATATGCGGTGCAGATGGATGCAGCACAGTTTGTATTGGTAAAAATATGTCATGACTCTCTGCAGACAGTCTGTGGATTGCAGATAGTCTGTGCTGCCATTGTGGCTTGAAAAATAGGTACTTTTAATTGGTTTTGTGAGAATTTATTGCATTTTCTTGTTTATTTGCCCTTCATTTCAGCTGGAGAGTCATATGCCCACCAGCACGGTGCAGTTTTTGTCGAGACTAGTGCTCTTAAAGCTACCAATATCCAGGAGCTTTTCATGGGAATCGGTGAGTAAAAATAAATTATATATGTTGCTTGCATTTGAGCTGCACAGCATGAACAGATTACATTAGCCAGGTGGTATTGCTATACTGTCAAACTTATAACACTGAGATTACAACACTGAAACTTTAAGCTAAGATTCTTTATTAGCATGCACATTTTCTTAGCCAAATCCTGCAAAGCACTTTTGGATTCAGTGTTCCAGTTTCATCAGAATGAACTGAATAAACCAACACAGCTGTGCGACTGCCAGTTAGCTGATAATGTGGCGTGTACTATCGTCCAAAAAATAGACGGACCACCGCTTGGCGGCTGGAGCAGCTACAAGGCCACTACGCCATGCTGCTGTCTCGCTTTGTGTGCTCAGGTCGAGAGTGCCCTGAGTGATGTTAAACTGCACCCTCCCATTAAAGTTGAAACGTGAACATTGGACAGGAACCTCTCCTTGGGCAGGATAATGATAGTTGAGATAAGGTGACACCAACGACAAACGTTAAAATTTCGACATTTCGAGGTGGCCCCTTTTTCAGGGATGATGGGTCAGCGCTGGATAGCAAGGTTTATATAGGAGCACTCCTTTCGTCTGGTGGCCGCAGTTGTTCAGCGAAGTTCTTTGTTTCCCCTATGTAGGTGGCATTGCATTCTGCACATGGGATAGAAACCCCTTGTGCTTTCTCTTTCGGCGGTCTGTCTTTCGGTTGTGGAAAGAAGCGGCCTAGCATGTTGGATGGTTTGTTTCCCTGCACCAAGAAGACATGTCCAAGTGCTTCACTTGTGCTTTTGAGATGGGGGATTACCACCCTTGCACAGCTGGTCGGCAGTAGGTCGCTGTTTCCGGAAAGCTGTCATGGGAGGAGGCTCTGGCGATGGGCGACCTGTTCAAAGGCTTTGGAATAACCATTCTCTTTAAGGTCATATCTGACCCTCAGCTTCTCCTTCGTTCTCTCTGCCACAGAAGAACAGACCCTCCGATCCCGACTCAACAGTGATGTTACCACTGCTTCCTTGTAGTGGAAAGGGTGGTTGGAGTGAGCATTGAGATAGCGTCCAGTGTGTGCGAGTTTCCTGTGTACCGCAAACTGCAGTGATCAACCTGTCCTTTTCACAAGCACATTGAGGAATAGCAAGCAGCAAGGGCGTCCGCAGAATTTTTTGCAGGGGGGGCGGGGCAGCGGTTAGTTCACAGCAAAGAGGCACTATCTGCGGAGTAAATTTATTTGTCTATAAATAAATAAGTAAAATACACACGTGAAAGAAAAATACTACAAACAGCAAATTAATAAAGAAATGCGAAAATGTACTATCACTTCCTGGAGAAGCGTGCTCAGTCTTGCTGCATGTGGGACGACCAGCACACAATACAATATGTTTACAAACATGCAACTACAGTCGCTCAGTCTTCCTTGAACAGCAACTGCAGACACCTTGGATTTTTCTGCGCGAATTGTGTGATGACACGAGTGATAGTCATTTCTGTGATTCATTACATGATTTATGTGCACACTCATCATACAAAGGCTGTCCAGCCTGTCGTTTGTCATCGTTGAGCGTAGCCAGGTTTTCACTTTTCTCATCCTACTGAAGGAGCGTTGACCGTACAGGTGGTAATTGGCAAAGCTAGAGCCACCTCAATGGCTTTCGCAACACCGGGGGAGAATGTCTCGGCCTGATGTAGAAGCTCGCATCAAGTTATTCCTGATGGGTCCCCAGTTTTCTTGCACTACATCTCGTACCAAGAGATTGCCTCTTTCTTGAAGTTGTCGATGCCATAAAAGCATTGGAGTTCTTCGGCGAGGGCAGCGAACTCAACGCAGCTCAAGTGCTTAATTTTTGATGGATGCAGCTGGAGAAGTTTGAAGCTCCTCTCATTGCTTTCGGAAAAGCGGCGAGCTAAAGAAGCAGTGAGAGAGTCCAAGTATGGGACATATATTGCCACACGGTAATATTCCTCCAGCGACTGAATCCTGTGGTTGTATCATACGCTGGGCCTGACGAGAGGCTTGTCTTGGTACAGATATCACCACATTTAAGTGATTGGCTGCCTCCCTTGCTGCATTAATGATGTCAGAGAACTCCTCTACAGCGTTTGTTCAGTGGCCATGAAAAATACGTTGCAGCTCAGTGATGTGGTCACGCACAGAATGGAAGTCCATGGGTACACCTTTAGTTTTTCTCTCGAACACATTTTATATATGCGAAAAAACGTTGCTTCCTTCCCTTTTCTCCAGCAAATCATACCGCAGACGCACTGCAGCCGTTTTAATGGCATTGTGGCTGTCTGGGTGTTTACACTGTATAAATCATTCGAAGCGCTTGACAATCATTTTCATAACTAGAAAATGAAGCGAAGCATAGACTCCCACGAATTGCTCTCCCATTAATAAAGAAAAGCTTATTTAATTGTCTGTTCTATTTTGATAGGTAGCCATACACAAAATTTAGTTTCAATTGCATTTATCTGGGTCCAAAATAATTATGTGGTCCTATCTTAATTCGTTGAAATGGATCACATAATGACGCTACTGGCCTCGGCTTTCAGTGTACTACAAGCGTACAAGCTTTTTGAGGGTCAGATTTATATAGACTTGGGTTGGGTGGCGGGGTGGTCGAAATTTTGTCATTTTGGCAAGGAGTGTCTACAAGCAAAGTGTGACTCCACGGGAAGGTGTCACACTTTCTTTACTAAGTGTGGCGGTCCAGACTTCTTCGTAAATGTAGCCGGCAATTTATGAGAAAGCAGAAGTTCTCTTGATAATACTGCGTAGACCTCGTAGTTCAAGATAGAAAACCTCAAGCTTCCTCTCAGAATTGTTTGCTGTCTTCAGCCTGTCATTCTTTCGCTGCCGTGCGATCACCAGAAAGATTACGTCATAGTGTGTAGAGTGCGAAGTTTGCTCGCAGTTCTAAATGGCGCTTCTACGGATATGAGGAACCTAAGTGTGCTAATCAACTTTTTAGCTCAAGCGAAAAAAATTATTGTCCAAATTTCCAGGGGGGGGTGCAGCCGCCTCCTCTTGCCCCCCCATCCAGACGCCCATGGCAAGCAGCTATTTTTTTCTCTTTCACGGTAAACTGAGTGGCTGGCTCGATCGAGTTAAAATGGGCAGCGAATGCGCCTGCATCAGATGTTCTTAATATACAGAAGCAGTTGTCGACATACCGCAGAAATATTTTCAGGGTGATGCCAGCAAATTGTAGTGCTCTTTCTTCCACCACTTCCGTTACCAGATTCGCTGTTGTCACCGATGCAGACGCACCCGTGGCCATGCCAGTCAGCTGTTTATAGCAAACTCCGTTTTCGGAGAAGTATGTGCTTTTGAGACAGAAGTCCAGAAGGTGGCACAACTCATCAACATTCAGGCTTGTTCTCGCCTCGAGGTTCGCATCACCTTCTAGTGTTGTGCGCGCTGTAGCGACCACTAGATATCTGGGTGCGCTTGTGCATAAAGAGGCCACATCAAATGACGCAAGGCATTCATTGTCACTGAAGAATGAGGAAGCACGCTCAACAGACGCACTCTATATGCACATGTGCAAATGCCGTGCGTTGGGCATTCTATAGAAGTGCACGCACACTCTTATGGACTGGAACTGATGGTGATGATAATTTTTTGATACACCAGATAGACCACACAATTTATGAGAACCTGAAATGCTTCGCATTTGGAAAGGTAGTGTTATTACAGCATAAGCTCGAGCAAGGCCCTTTTTTATGAAGCACTACTGCTACGGCCCCTTTGTAACAATACAGCAGAACCTCGCTGATACGTTCCTGTTTCATACAATTTCCCGGTTCCAACGTTCGTGATCGCGAAAACACAACTTTTCTCATAGAGTTACGCTTCTTTCCTTCCGGTTAATACGTTCCTGGGAAATACGATTGTTCGGCGCCAACGTTCGATTTATCGTCCAACTACAATCGGATGATACTTTTTCTGGCCTCTAGAGTCCGTGTGCAACTGAGAAGTCAGGAAGCTCGCGCGATCGAGAGCAGTAGCTGCCCACCGTGGTGGCTACACCGCACTACTCACCTGACGGTGTCACAAGAAAACGCCGGTGTGCTCTCTTCCAATCCTAGCAAATTACCTAACTAGACGTTACACACCGCGTTCATCAGTGTCGCCGCTGACACTCGCGATCAAAGCAGCTTTAACAGCATGCGTGCAGCAGCAGTTGGAAGTGTACGTAGAGCGCACTTTTAATGGCCGATAACTGAGACATGCCGCCATTTCTTTCAGCCGGACCGATTCGTGAGCGCAAGCGCAATCGCGAGTGCAAGCAGTGTTTGTGCGGGTTGTGTCTCCTCTTTTCCCCCACTGAGCGCCGCCATCTTGATAACATTTGAAAGCTGAAAGTTTTGACTGCCCGTTTCCACTCACCTCACCTTCGATGGCCACATCCAGAAAGCACAAATAAAAATGTCTGGCACATTTAGATAGCTAGTGCACATACACTGCCAGAGGAACTCTCCCAACACTGCTTCGAAAACATCGCCAAACCTGCCATTTCTGATCGCAAGTTCCCCGATATGTGAAACGACGGTCATTACTTAAAAACAAAAATAAGCAAGTTCGAAAGCCAATAACGTGCACGGAATACGGAGCGCATCCTGCACTTTTTACGGAGAGAGCAAGTGTACGCAGTCTATCGCAAGGTTATATTGCCAGTGATTAGGTCGCGCAGGTGATCCCATCGTGTCAAAGCGAACAACCGTCAACGCATTGCGTCATGTAATCCTGTACTGAGTGGACGCATGACAAGCGTAACCTTGCGCTGGCAAGTGTACATTGCGCATTCTTCGGCTGGATTTGTCGATGAGCAAAAGCGCGGGTCACGTTCGGTGTGTGCTGCACTCACACACCACTTGAACAGCCGGGAACCGCCGTTAGATTGCACGTTCGTTTGTCAACTGGTAAGTTGCGGTGGTGGCGTCGAAGAAGCGCAGGTTAAAAAATAAGAGGGGGGGAGAGAGAGAGCGAGATAGAAGAAATAAAACGACTGAATATTTCGTAGCGTCTAGAGACTAAGCTGCTAGCTCTGATGGTCAACATGCACACGATGCGCTTGCCCAGCAACCTTGGCTTGGGCCATGCGACGCACATGATGTGCCCCTTCATGTGACCTGTTGATGCAAGGCTAGTGGTCTTGGTGCCCACAACTTATGTACCAGAGCGTGTGCCGCTGGGCATAGCATGGCCCGTGCATCCACGCCGTGTATTGATAGCCGTGCGCGTGGTTTGGGCAGGCCGGGAAAATGACGATGTGAATGCGTGCATTTCGTTACATGTTAAATAATTTGCCTGAAAATGCGGAGTAGTTTACAAACTGAAACAAGGGACAACGCACATGCGCTCCGTTCCCGACGCGTTCAGCGCTGACGGGCGCATTCCAACACTCTTCAGTAACTATAGAAGCAGATGTTTATTGCTGTTTCATGAAGTCTTATTGCGTGAATTACATGAAATTGTAAAGTACTTTAATATTTATATCAATGCATGCTTTTCCGGCGAAACTGCATGATTTTTTTCATGTGTTTGGATCATACGTTTTCCTGGATAATACGATCAGTGTCGCGTTATTTTTCAAAAACATGTGAACAAGGTTCTACTGTACACACGTCAGTTTGCGAAAATGTCCATCAAAAATCTCGGTGTCACGAAAGTGGAAAACTTTACTGATTCTGATAGAGCAGTGCCTGAACTAACCATGAAGGAGCACTATATGCATGAAAAAGAATTTCAACATGTTACAATAGGCAGTTTTAAGCACTGATCACTGGTGATTGCTTTGAATAGGTGCAGTAACGAAAGAGTCGAACTGCTTTATAGAAATGTTTTGAGACTTTGAGGAGGGTCAGTAACGTTTCATGTAAAGATACATGCAGTGCGAATAAAGAGTGAAAAAACAGTGTCAGGGTTGCCCACTTGGTATTGAATCAATTGACTTCATGTCTTTTGTCCATGTTTCATGTCAAGTGTCTGAATTTATCATAAAATCCCAAGCAAGCGCCCCCTATGGGTAAGAGATAATTCTATAAATGTATAGGAGGGGGTGCATGCTTGGTCGTGAACATAAACTCAAAATGGCGGTGCAACTGCCGGAGAGACAAATGAATGCAGAGTGGTTCTTTTTATTAATATTTGTGGAATAAGTGCATTTACTGCTTTTGTTTGACATCTGCTCTCGAAGCCATCAAACAGCTCCTCGGAGTCACAAGTACAATTTGCAAGCCCGCAAGCTTGAGCAGAACTGAACGTTAAATCCACGCGAGCAACTGATGTGGCTCGCGTCCGTCCGTCAGGTTAGAGCAGTATAGAACTATTCTAGTTCACTCTAGTCCAGTGAGAATGGCAACTCATGAAGCCTATTGCCCCAGCTATAGACCTATTCCATGTTCGTAAACAGTGGGAGGCATCAGTGATATAACGAGGCCTTGTAGCGACATCGCA
The DNA here is from genome assembly GCA_013339685.2 of Hyalomma asiaticum. NCBI lineage: Eukaryota > Metazoa > Arthropoda > Arachnida > Ixodida > Ixodidae > Hyalomma > Hyalomma asiaticum. The sequence goes on from CM023481.1 coordinate 193,478,852, forward strand.
GCGCGGAGGCCCTGCCCACCGCTCGCAGCGGCCCTGCATGGTCGCGCCGGCGCCGGCGGTGCAGCGTGTGCGAAAGCTGCCTCTGAGCACAGGGCGTCACAGCACCGACGGCGTGTTTACGACAGTTTGCAAGAGGCAGTCGCGTGAGTTGAAGTTGCAGTAGATCTGTAGGAAGTATTGAGTGAATGTACAAAAGAATACATCGACCCAAGTTGTCCAGCTATGACAAGATGTGAGAAACTGATTGAAACGACAAGAGAGAGAGAGAAGTAACTTTATTAGAATGAAAGGGGAAAGGGTGAACTTGGAGCTTCTATGGTTGGGGCCCTACGTCCAGGGCTCCACTGGCTTTGGCTGCCCGCCGGACTTGATCCAGGAGCGCCTTTTGCACCCCCAGGTCCGAGCTGGCGAGTTGTGCCTCCCACTGCTCCGTACTAGGCATTAAAGTGCTGCCGAGATAACAAGCTAAGTCGCTTGGTTTGCTCGCGCATCCCCACGAGATGTGGTAGAGAGTCGGCCTACCGCCGCACCATGGACACACGGCCGGGTATAGAGTCGGATATATTGCGTGTAGTTTCAATAGATGGGAGTAAACATCTGTCTGAATTTTGCGAAGATCGGCGGCATCTTCACCACTAAGGGACTTATGAGGCGCCCCGTATTTTTGTCGCGTGAAGCGCTGGTGGACAAGAATCTCCCTAGCTAGAATTGGTATGGCAAACGAATTAGAGGGACCCTCCGCTCGGTTACAAAACGCGCGAGCTAGAGCGTCCGCCCTTTCGTTGCCCTCAAGCCCTGCGTGGCCCGGGCACCAGATCAACCGATGGTGGCAAGTGGGTGTGGGTCCTAGCAGCCTAAGCGCCGTGGCGGGAAGGCGGCCGGTTAAAAAGAGCCGGCATGCCTCTTGAGAGTCGGATAGAATTACTGATGGCTCTCCTCTACGCTCATGAAACCTCAATGCTAAGGCGATGGCAGTTGCCTCTGCCTTTGTGACCGAGGTCGTATGTAGGGAGGCGCTCGTCAGCAGCCTCATGTTGTTGTCAACGACCGTAATTACGTGCTTGTGCCAGTCATAACTGGCCGCATCGACGTATGTTACGTTGGGCGCTGACTCGAGCTGTTTTCGGAGCCACTTGACTCGCAGCACGTCGTTCAGCGTGACAGTCGCGATTCATATTTTTTGGCACTGGCGAGATCGTGATCTGCCTGCGGACCACCGTAGGTACGTTGACCAGCTCCTCATCAAGGTGCTGTGGATACGGAGAGATTCCTACCCTACTGAGTATTGTCCTGCCTGCTGCAGTTTGACTTGGGCGATTCCTCTGAGAGATGAGGACCGCCGCACTGAGCTCAGCATAGGTGTTGTGTATACCAAGTGCTAACAGTCGCTCTGTCGGTGTACTGATTGGCAGACCGAGTGCTGCCTTAAATGCGCTTCTAATGAGGGAGTCCACCTGGCTCTCCTCACTTTTGTCGAGTGAGTGGTACGGAAGGCCATACGTCACCCTGCTCATAATCAAGGCCTGAACAAGACTGAGGGTATCGTTCTCCTTCATCCCTTTCTTGTGATAAGTGATTCGCCGAATCATTCTAGCAATCTGCTTAACTGATGTTTTTAAGGTTGTTATTGTGTGACTGGCTTTGCCATTTCCTTGCACCCAGAAACCTAATATACGGGCCTAGGTCACCTCTGCAGTGGCATGACCGTCAACCTCTAAGTTTATGTTGCCGTTGCTCTTGTAGTACTTACTGCGCACTCGTATAAGTTCAGATTTTTCTGGCGTGCAGCTGAGGCCGCTATTTCTTGCGAAATCCGCTACAGCTGTTGCGGCAGCCTGTAGGGTTTGCTCTTTTTGCACCAACGACCCCTTCGTGGCCCAAAGGGAAATATCATCCGCATACAATGTGTAGCCAAGATGTGGGATCTCGTCAAGTGCACGCGCAAGTCTGCGCATAGCAATGTTGAAGAGCAAAGGGGAGATAACCGCCCCTTGAGGTGTTCCCTTGTTAGGCATCGAGAACTGTTCCGACCTTGTCGCACCAATTCCGATGGTGGCCGTCCGCCCGGAGAGGAAGGATTTAATATAGTTGAATATTCGCTCTCCGCAGCCGATTGCGTTGAGCTCTGAGAGAACGGCCTCGTGTGAAACGTTATCAAATGCCCCTTTGAGATCGAGGGCTAAGATCAAATGTTCGCCGCCACGGGGCACCGTACTCAAAACCTCTTCCTTTAAAAGGAGGAAGGCGTCCTGGGTCGATAGCCCGTTACGAAAACCGATCATGGTTGCTGGGAAAAGATTTTCGTCCTCTATGAAATTTTGAAGCTGTGCTTGTATGTATCACTCACTCACAGAGCTTTCCCATACAAGACGTGAGCGAAATGGGCCGCAAGGCTCCGAGAGAGGGTTTTTTACCTGGCTTGGGTATAGTTATTATCGTGGCATCCTTCCATTCCGGGGGAACGCGACCTTGGGACCAGCACTGGTCGTTAAGGAAGTGCATAATCTGTTCAAGGACTTTGCTGCTGAGATTTCGGATCATGGCGTTGGTAATTCTATTGGACCCCGGGGCAGAGTTCCTGTTGGCGGCCTGTGCTGTAGCGAAAACCTCTTCCTTAGTGATTGGGGCGTCCAAGTCAGCACGCTCGGTGCCCGTGTACTCTATGTCGCAAGGCGGGACATCATCAGTACCTACATAACGTTCCTTCAGCGCTTGGATCAGCTCCTCGTCGGTGCCGGGGTAGTCGTGCACTATTCTTTGGAGAGTGTGGCTCGTCGCGGACTTTGATTTCTCCGGCTCCAACATTGCCCTGAGTATCGCCAGGGTCCCTCAATACTTTTTCTGGTCATGAAACTCCCGCCAAAGTTTCATATAGGGACAAAAACGTCCGCCAGAGGCGCCACCGTGAGTTGAAGGGCATCGGTCAGCCGCACTTGGTAGGGCAGTTCTGCGTTCGCGTGAGTGTTTGCCATTAAAAACGTTTTTTTCCAGATTTTTCTCTTCACTGTCTTCACTAACTGGTCACTGCAGTGATTACCCCTGGCTAATTAATACAGAAGGAGCGTTCTTTAGTAGCTCAAATTATTGATTGCTGCCAATGGTTTGACGAAGGCGGTACGTGAAGCGACGCAGTTTGGCCTGCGTTCGTACATAAACCAGCGTTTCGTAATACTTGTGTGGTTGATTTTCGGGTTAAAATTATAGATAACACCGTGAATAGGCCCAGCTGAGCGAAAAATTAACACCGCTTGTGCTAAAAATTACAACTGACTCAACCATGCACTGGCCGCCGCAGCACTGTCTCCTGCTAATAATGTTTTAATGTGTACTCTGGGGGTCACGACGCTGCCAATCGGAATTTTGCGCGAAGAGCAAGGAAGCTTGTATATGAGGCTATCCTGGCATCACAGCTGTGAACTGCTGTTGCTATATATCAGCGATATGCGTGGTGTGTAAATGAAAAATTGTTTTTCCGCAACAAAATTTCATAAAATAACGAGCTAGAACCTGCTATGTGTGTGTTTTTAATCCATTCCCTTATGTTGTCGCAGTAACTGTCACTTCTAGGTGGACAATAAATCATCATCGGAGTCTACAGAAACACCAGCGCAGACTGAAATGAACTCTGAGCTTTTATCATTAGATTATTCAAGCGACATATTTCCTTGCCCGTCTCTCTAGTTTTGCTTATACACTTCGTCTTTTTAAAATCCAGCTGCAGGATTTTATGTGTGAAATACTGCAGCCTTACAGAGCGCTATTAATAATTACTGGGGCTTTAGATGCCCAAATCACATTATTATGAGGCAAGCGGTGATGAATATCTCCGAAAAATTTGGCTATACCTGGGGCTCGTTAATGTGCGCTGTAATGTGTCGTACATGCCTCAATCTATTCGCCTCAGTAAAAAATGCAACCGTTACGGCCGGGATCGAACCCGCATCTCTTGGGTCAGCACCAAGTCTAACAGAGCGAATTTGCGTAGGTGTTTACGTGACAGTGCATAGCACTCGGTATTGTTTTAGGTATGCGATGGCTTGTAGGTAAGCCTGAGCGGAATTAATGACGTGGTATGCAATTTGATGCGGTAATTATTTGCAGTTATCGAGAACAGGATTGTGCCACGATTCTGTTGTAAATAAAAGATACGTTTCCTAGACTGTGGCAGAAAAATTGGCAGGTGCAGCACAAGAGAAAAAAAAAAAGAAACAAAGCAGGAGAACCTTGAAAAGTAGTTTATTTATCTGCTTTCCTTCCTCCTGTCGCTGGAAAAGACGGACGAGAAGCAGCACGAAATAGTTTATTCCGCTCGCACGTAAAAAAGTGCAAACGGCACTTAATAAAAAAGTGCACAATTTCAGATGTAGTGCTAACAAAGTGAGTTGCGCAGCCGACACTGGCAGAGCAAGTGTGGTCGTCCATTAGTATATTTTCTACAATATTCATATAAACATCTTGGCACATGCTATATTCTCGGTACGGCGTCTTCCGCCAATTTGGGGCGATCGCGAGGCAGTGACGCAACGCTCCCATTCACTGTACACACGTCTGCACGAATGATGTCTTCCGCATGAAAATGTTATTCACACACGCGAGCATACTTGGATTCGAAGGAAAAAACCGGTCGTCTCTTGTCGCGGGATGGCTCGCTTCCACTTGTCGCGTTGTTCTGCGTCGGCTGGTAAACAGAACGAGGAGACTTTCTCGTCGGTGCCCTTGTATCCCGACCGGCAGCCCGGCACGCAGCAAGTGTAAGGCATTGCTGTCACCACGTGTAGAGATGCATCGAGGCGACAGAGAAAGAAAAAAAAAGCAACAACTCGATACACCACAACGCCGTGACTACACTCCGCTAATGGCGACCACACTCCCGACAGCAGGCGCCGGCCTCCTTGTCACCCTTCAAGCTACGACAGCGCCACACGTGGCGGTGGCGGGCGGTATATGAAGCTCTCCCATAGAGTGACGCGGGAGTTTCATGACCAGAAGTATTGAGGGACCCTGGTATCGCCCACGTCCGACTGGTCCCCAGAGTGCCGCGGAGGGATCCGCAGAACTGCACCCAGCCGTCGGTGGCGAGTTTCGCTGCGTATTTGTTCGCTTCTTCCGAAAGCGCAGTGATTCGTCTGTAAAGGCAGCGGTTTAGGCGTTGCCTCTTCCATCTCTTGAGCAGCGCCCTTCTACTATCCCATAGATTCAGCAGGTGTTGATCTACCGCAGGCGCTTCCGCCGTGCGTGTTATTTTCTTGGAGGTTGCCTTATGCGTTTCGCGGATGAACGCGGCCCACCCATTGACATCACTAGGTACGTTCTCCACCAGAGGGTGCTTTCGAAAGGACACCCAGTCGGTCATTACAACGTCACCAGCGACTCGTCGAAGTTTCGGCGATGATATGGAGGTACTGATGATGTAGTGGTCGCTGCCTAGATTTTCATCGAGGTTTGACCACGTCGCATTTTTAATGTTTAAGGTAAAAGTCAAATCAGGGTACGTGTCCCTGCTCACGCTGTTACCGAGCCTGGTGGGTGCTGTCGGCAGAGTAATCAGGTTAAAACCCAATTTGGACGTGACGTGCTCTAGTAACACGCCCTTAGGTGAATCGCGGTTGTAGCCCCAAGCGGTGCTAGGAGCGTTGAAGTCGCCCACCACCACGAGCTGATCTTTGGTACCAACGACACGTGTGGCCTCCTTTAGGATTTCGGTAAAGTCGTCATGTCTCTTTTTGGGAGGACTGTATATATTTAAGATTACAGTGCACACTTTCCCTCGTTTGTGGGGGAGCACGGTAACTACTTGGTGATTAATTTCGGTCCTATCGCAATGAGTTAACGTGGCTGTAATGGATTTGGTCACCAGCGCTGCGACTAGCGCAAGGATGAACCACCTGGACTTGTTTAAATGCTATTTGAAAATGCCTCAGCTAAAAATACTGTTTTGAATTAAAGCCTCCAATTCCTACGCGGAACCTTGCACACAAACAAGTGTAATGGAATAGTTACTCAAGTATGTGATATTGGTGACACTATCATCTATGTAAATATGGCTGTGATAATGCACACACGCAAAAAAGCAATTACGTGCCAAGGACAAGGCTCTCAAATAACCGTTAGCAAGGCGCGCATAACGGCGACTCGCAGCTCGCGGCTCTGCCCATACGCTCAGTTGTGATCGTGAAGGTGTAAAGTTATGAAACGATGCGGCAAATTTCAAGCATGTGGTTCGTTCGAGCAGTCCGACAATCGAAAAAAACAAAACAAAAAAAGCGCATCACAACCACTACAGCATTGCCGAAGACACTTCTCATGTGAATATATGCTATCACAGCCGCAAGCGATTTGCAAAAGCATCGTTGTAATCGGCCTTTCACGTGTGGCATCGGGATACGTGAATTAACCTCTCATATATTTATTTCACTCAAGTGAATGAAAATTCGTATGTCACCGTTAACTGCAGTATTTACCATTTGTATGCAAAAATTTTAACATGCAGACAAGACGACACTGTGGCCCATGTATTTACCATTTGTATGCAAAAATTTTAACATGCAGACAAGACGACACTGTGGCCCATGGTAAAGCCACGCATACGATGAAGTTTTATAAAGGCGTGGAAAGGAAAGTCTACTCATCAGTCCCATGCAAACTTGGCAGCCGGTGCGACATGTTGTGTTCTGTTGCAATGCATTTGTCTTTAGCTTCCGTTCAGCACGTGCTCGTCCACTTTACCATGAAACCGAAGAAGCGCCGATGCTGCAAAACAGTCAACAGCAAATTATGCTCACCCTGAAAAAGCACCACGCGGCAGACTACCAAGCACCCCCCTTCTTTGCCGCTACGACGCACAAGACATGTAGGCCAACAAACATTGCCGCGACGGCTTGCAGCTCCCAAGGTAGCCATGTCCCCGATGCATTGTTGGAGGCCACGGCCAACCCCATCAGCATTTGGTAGCGTTCGTGGGCGGCCGTAATGAGAGAAGTGGATGCGCACGCAGGCAGTGGCGCACAATCACGTTTGTTCTCTATATCTCTACTGCTGGCCGTCTGAACGCGCAGTTAGCGTGGCCTCCAAGGTCATCACGATGCGATCTCAGTCTTCTGCCGGCCATTTGAATGCACAGTTTGTATGACCTCCAAGATTGTCTCATTGTAATCTGAGAGGCCAGGCTTTGACATTTAGCTGCTGCGAGAAAAACGAAAGATGCAGGGATAGCAAGTGAGGACATCAATGAGAGAGAGGAAGGCAGCTGTGTATTCAAGAAGCTATATGTGCTGCTACTTGCATACGGCAACACGTGGCGATTCGCAGCAGTTTCATCAGGCCGTGGGACTTCTGAATCACCACGCAGGATGGCTGCCAAAACCTCAGGAGGAAGACAATTTTAGTTTTTTATATTCATTAAGAGGTCAATTTTACCACGTTAAAATGAGGTTCCATATACATACATGTCTATCAGAATTTCAAGGGGAATTTTATTTACTTTGTTATTTCCCATTACGTTATAACAAGGTTCAAGTGTATAAAGCTGCGTGCCAGTTGTGCTGAAGAATGGGTCATGAAACTAAGCCTAAATCCTTGTGTAACCCGCCACCAGCGTGGAGTGATACCCCTCATCCGCATCACTGTGCTCCATGTTGATTATGAAAATGGCTTATATCCTTGTCGCACGAGTGCTCTTAACCATGGTTAGTGGATCTGCGGTTAACAATCTCAACCGCAGTTAATGGCAATCATAGTACACCGGAGCTACACAGGCTATCCTGTTCGCGGTTGTCAGAAGTCGTCCACGTCCAGCACATTGGCATACACACTTGCAAGACTTCATATCTTCGTCATTAGGTACGAAGAAGCAACTTTGCACAGCCCTGCATCATTCTATAAGAACATTGTCGATAAAACTACGTCATCGCGAATGACAAACACACATAACAATCTGCTGTCGCCACGGGCTGGCCGGCGCTGACAACTCCGAATGCTAGGCTTAGCAGAGGTACGGCGGTGCCGTCGCCGTTCAGGGTCAAACACAAATCGAGCTCATCACAGAGATCTTTTTTTGCCATCATGATTAACATTAGTACTCATAATGTCATGTCTTAACACGTGCGATTAGTTTTAGCTGTGTCTCAATGCGAAGAGGAAGGTTCGAAAGGAAGTGAGCTGGTTCAGTGAAACGGCCAGGGCCCCTGCAGTGTTTACGTGTTTACCTCTCGCATCGCAGCGCCCGATCCGATCTATCGAGCAGTGCGGAAGCGGGTGATGCGTTGCAGAAATGGCAAAGTTTCGAACTAACTTTGCTCAGTTATGAATTATTTTTCTCACAAACAAATCGGAGTCAACATTTTAAACGCCGTTAAGAGCAGGGATATAGCAAAGCCTCATTAGCCTGGGCACGAGCGGTTCTAGCATGGGGGAGTAACCGCACTGCACTGCAGAACCACGCGCTTTGACGACTTGGGTGCACTGAGGTAATATTACCTTCCAAAAATTATATTACGGCTTCTTATGCTGCAACAGGTAGAGGACCACTTTTGGGAAGATATCTGCGAAGCACCAGTGCTGAACTCAGGAGAGGTACAGTCCGCCATTTCATCTGTTCCTGAATGTTAGTTTACACTTAACCGAGCTTGGCAAGCTCAGTTGGCGGCCAGTCACAGTTAGTAGCCTAACCGCCATTTTGTGTGCCATGTAGCTGCGCTAACTGTGTGTAATATTAACCTCAGGGTTACGCTAACCATGGTTAAGGGCACTTGTGTGACAGGGGTATTAGTGTAATGGCAAACCAGTTTGTACAGAAACTGTGCCTTGTGACTACAGACGCAGTGACCTGTGACACACAGTTGGGACACCTAATACCCACTGAAGGCAGGTTTGTCTTTTCGTCCACTTTAATTCCTTTCTGCTTACTCCAGCATTACAATAGTGCAATTAAGAACTTCCCCTATGCTTTCTTAGGCTTCATTGTGTTGGTTCATTAAGCCGTTTCAAACAAATAAATGAGCCCTTGACCCCTTCCCTTTCGAAACTTCTTTATATGGCTTTTATGTACTATGAAAAATAATTCTACTCAGTAGAAATACAAGCAGTCTCCGAGGCTTTAGTATATCAACAAGAGGTGCATGCAGTCAGTCACCACACCTGTATCAGTGGCTAGGTGTAAGTTGCCGCTAAATATAAGAACATATTGATGGCCTGGAGTAGACGTTTGTCTGTAGGGCAGAAAGCACTGTTTTCTGAAATCATCATTAGCCAAAAGTTATGAACTGGCACAGGGCTGAAACCTGAACCTTTGCTTGATTAGTATAATTTGTGGCACAGCTTATGCATATGAAAGACTGTGTTGAACCTGGACTGCCAGCGTTTTACAACATTTAGAAAATGTTAACATCATGGCGTCACCATGTTTACATTGAAAGGGGATGATTTTTGTTAGTCACAATAGTAGGAAGCCCACAGACAATGAAACAAAAGCATATGCAAGATTATTTAACTGAAATATAAGGTAAAAGCATCACATGCATTTATTGTAAATATGCAGCTTTGTATACCACCAGTAGAAAGTCTCATTTGCCTTGCTTTATAGTGTGCATATTTCTGTTGAAACAACAAATATATTCTAATATATGCCCTATGCTTTCCTTTGTTGCATTGTCTGTGGACTTCATATAAGTGTGACTACACATGTGCACTCTCTCGTGCTCATCTTTTTTAATAGATACAGATTTTTAATAAATATGATTTAAGCATGCATTTATGCTTTCTTCAGTATTCATTCTAGCATGGCAGATGGTATATATTCATGTAGCCCACTTTCAAATTAGCAGACTTAATTACAGTAGACTCCTTTCAAGACAAACTCAGAAGGTAGCATACAAAATTGTTAGTCTTGTCAGAAGTACCCATAAAAAGAAGCGACAAGATGACTGGTGCATCCAAATATCTGTTACTTGGAACAGTGAATGAAGTAGGCTAACTGTGGGAGCTAATTGTAATCAAAGTACTTGTTTTGCCTCTGCATAATGGAAAATGATGGCTTCAAGCATTGCTGTCTTTTTATCCAATCAGCGGTGATATTTTGCTGTTGCATAAATTGGCGTGCCATTATGAATTAATTTGTCTTTGTATGTAAAGTGTCAGAGTGGTTTGGCCAGGACGTTACTGGTTTGAAAGATCTTGGGAACTTATTGTGGCTCCAGCACAGGTGACCACAACGTCATTTCCTGTCAGGACTGGAACTAGCTAGTTCCCATCTGGCTGGGAGAGCTCCAAAAATAAAAATGGCTGGTGGCTGTGGTTACAGGAGAAGTTCATCTTAACCATAATGTAGATTTTATTCATATTGCATGTGTTTTCTATCAGCGCCTGTCCTGCGCTTCTTCTTCTTTGTCCGTGTTTCATGTAGTGCTGCGCCCACCTCAAGATGAACCATTACCAACTAACTTAAGTCTCAGTTCTAATGTTTTCTTTGCATTGACTTCATGGAAAACCAACCAAACATCCTCGCATTGTTCACCATACTGAAGAATTTGTCTTGATGGGAGCTGTCTGTACTGGTTTTAATGGTGGCACTGCAAGTCACATGATCAATCAGGTGATAGAGAAATGCGCGGAGTATACCCAACCACTATACGTAGCCTTCATAGATTACGAGAAAGCATTTGACTCAGTCAAAACCTCAGCAGACATGCAGGCATTGCGGAATCAGGGTATAGACGAGCATTACCTAATAATATTTGAGGATATCTATGATGGGTCCACAGCCACCATAGTCCTCCTCAATGAAAGCAGTAAAATACTTATAATGAAGGGCATCATACAAGAAGACATAATCTCTCCAATGCTGTTCGCAGCACGCTTACAAGAGGTATTCAGAACATTGGATTGGGAACAGGTGGGCATAAGGGTAAATGGCGAATACCTCAGTAGCCTAAGATTTGCTGATGATGCTGCCTTGCTAAGTATTTCGAGGAACGAATTGCAAAACATGGTTACCAAACTGGACAGGCAGAGTGGAAGGGCGGGTCTGAAAGTTAATAGGCAGAAAGCTAAAGTAATCCCCAATAGCTTTGGGAGAGCAGAGTGGTTTGAGATACGTAGTAAGGCAGTGGAAGTGGTAAGCAAACACACCTGCTTCCAAGTAGTGACACCTCATCCCAACCACGAGGCTAGGATAATTAGAAGGATAAGAATAGGGTGGAGTGCATTCAGCAGACATTCTCAAATAATGAATGGCAGCTTACTATTTTCCCTGGAGAGCAAAGTGTATAACAGCTGCATGTTACTGGCACTCACCTACATGGCAGATACATGGAGTCTAACCAAAAGGGTTCAGCTTAACTTGAGGACAGCTCGGCAAGCAGTGGAACAGAAAACGATAGGTGTAATGTTAAGGGACAAGAAGAGAGCGGAGTGGGTCAGGGTACAAATGTATGTTAAGGACATATTATTAGTAGAAATTAAGTAGAAGAAATCGGTGTGGGCAGGGCATTTTATGTGAAGACAAGATAACCATTGGTCATTGAGGGCAACATAGTGGACCCCTAGAGAAGGCAAGCATGGCGGGGGCGGTAGAAGGTTAGGTGAGCGATGAGATCAAGAAGTTTGCAGGGATAAAGTGGTCATAGTTAGCACAGGACCGGCATAACTGGAGATCTATGGGAGAGGCCTTTAACCTGCAGTAGGTGCAGACAGGGTGATGATGATGATGACTGCAAGCATGGCTTTTGAAGGAGTGGTGCTGGAGGCAGTAGCAATTTCGAGCATTTTCAGAGATGGCTAGAAAGAAAATTTTGTCCTGTTTCGTTTTTGAGCTTCATTTGCAGAGAGCGCTACAAATAATTAGTTATATGTTGCCTTTCAATCTGACCATTTCAAAACAAAACACACAAAATAAACGCACAAGTCAGCACAGCTTTGGATGTGAAGACAGAAGCCTCATTACATCATCAGAACCTGTTGTGGCAGTGTTATGGTACTAGACACCACTGTTGTAAACAAACACATATGGCTCTGGTTTGAGAAGCTGAGTCTGTACAGCACACTGCAGGCTGTCCAAGAGGGGGGACTGTGTTCTTTTGTATTTTCAAAATATGTTTGATTTAAAAGGGCCCTTTTGGAAACTTTTGGTAGTGCAGCACATTATTCAGGTATCATCTTCAAATGCTACGCACATTAGGCACCTTAGTGATGCATTTAAAGTGTTCATTCTCCTTTTTCATGTTTGAACCTGCACTGCACTTGAAGTGCATTCTGAACAGGTTGTTTTAAAGGTGCTGTAGTTATATATTTTGTGCTGTTCTCAAGAAATTAGGGCTTTGCATCTTAGCTGTAGAGTTGGAAGCTACTTAAAGACCATATTTAAGAAAGTGAAATGCAGAACTGGAGTGATAAAAGGTGATTTGTTCTTAACAATTTTCTCCACAGTGGCCAGTGGTTTATTTACAAGTTATGTAGCTTGACAGTGCTGCCTGTGTTGTCTTCCTCCAATACAATACTTTGCTACAATTGCAGTGCTGCACTAAAATTAGTATAACTAAGCCTAACAATAGTGAATTGTCATTGCTTAACTAACAGATTACCGCTGCTACTGGGCCACCTAGTGGCTGATTGGCTGAAATAACAAATAGCAAAAAAAAAGCATCACCACATTGGTGAAATCTGGTTTTTAAATAGGTGACCCAGTTGCACATATACTAGTTGCCAAAAGTACAACTTTTTGTTTGTTTCTTTATATGTTGCTGCTACTAAGCTCCTAATCTTTTTCTTTTTCCTACAAAATAAAAGCCATGAAGGTGCCAGCAGCCCAAGGAGTACGGCAAGCTGAACTGACGCTTAACCTAAAAAAGAATGCGAACAAGAAGTGCTGTTGAAGATGGAAGCCACACATCTTGATGCAAAGACATAAGAAGCAAACTGGCCTCATTTGCCAAATGGCTTATTGCTTTGCTCCCTGTGCTTGAAGCTTGCCACAAGCTCTGCATATTATGTGACATGAGGCTGAACATGTGCACACTGTCGGGCGTTTAATGCACATCTTGGCTACTGTGCTAGGTGTCGATTTTTGTATTGTGATTTGTTGTTTAAGTATGCAACTGCACAATTCTTGTCTTTCACCTGGACCTTTTGTAAGATAGTATAGTACTACAAACAGCTGGCTCTTTGTTAACACAACTTTATTGTTGCTCAGCAATGGAAAGGTGTTGTTCATGGTTTTGCACAGTCACATAAAGGATATGGTGCAGGAAGCCATACCTTATAAGCACTTCTGTGAAAAACCATTCCTTGTTGTATTCATGAAGCATCAGTTTTAGGTCTGCATTCTTCATAGACATGGAGGGCAGACACAGCCAAGGAAAATAAGTATATTTTAATATGGGAATGCCTTTATGTCATTCCTCAAAGTAAAATATTTCCTAAAAAGTTCAACATCTTAGGATTGTTTTAGACCTGTGATAAGCAGTGCTTTCTCATTTGAGAAATGCAGTTACTGCAGTAAACTGGCAAGTACTCCTTTTGCTTGATTCTGTTTCCATTTCAATGAGCTCAGTGGCAAGACATGTGATCTGTCGTTGATTCTAAAGCACTCATTGCTGCTGCCTCCACGGCTTCGGCTTGCATGTCGTTGAATTTGTGTGGTGCTGCTCGGAACGTTATTTTTTAAGACATATATTTGATATGTGCAAAACTGGTGTAATTATCAGTTAACACTTTTTGACTACTATAATAGCAGACTGCAGTCTGCTCAAACCATTCTATGGTTTTTGTTTTAACTCAGACAATACATTAGCTTTATTTTTAAGTGTATTTGTTACCTTTATTTAATGGATAGACTTTTTTATTGTAGATCACTTTATCTGTAGATGGTGACATAATAGCAAATGTTTGCTGTGTCTTTGCTGTGTGCAAGTTTTTACTTGTGTATTGTACCCATTTGATTGTTTTATGGCCGCTCTTTGCACAGTGTATGCAAATGAATCTGCATTTGTTAGTGTTTGAAACATCTTTGTTGATTGTCACACTGATTTCACACTTATAGCTTGAAGCAAAATTTTGAAGCACTCGTAAGTAAGGCCCTCGCTGCTGGGGTCATCAAAATTTTTTTGGCTATATAATGGAGCCTCTCAAGGCCCCAGGGTAAGCTCTGTACTTCCTATGCATTTTTTTGCCATATTGAGGGAGTTTTCTCAACAACTAAAAGAGATATCCAAATAATACATCATCATCATCTTTGAAATGCCTTGCTTTTTCAACTTGCAATACATGTTAAAATATGACTGAAATTGCTATTTTTTGTGAAAATTTTCTCACTAGTACCTGTATTTTCACCTTCTATATTTCAGAATGTATGCCACAAAGACCATTAAGTGCTGGCACAGTATATGTCTAAACTCACACAGATGAAAACAGCAAAATATCAACTGATTATCATGGAATACATAGGTGATAATGGTACCTATATGGTCAGTAGTAATGGTTTTGAGATAAAAGACTTGATAAGTGACTTTAGTTTAAGAAAACAGCTAAGGAACAAACACGTTCTACAAACACTGTTCAAATGACTTGTTTTGTAGCCACCAGCTCGGTAACCATTGTCAAAGGGATTTTATCATTTTTCAGTGTGTCGTCTTGCTTGCCTTGCCTCTTTTGCAAGTTGTGTAGTTCTGTCCACAAAGTATTTTCGATTGTAATCGACTTCTTTAAGCCGATTGACATGGTATTGCAACCAGGCTTCATTTCTAAAAACTTCGTAATGTTGATACTTGCCATATTACCATCATTGTATGAAAGAACAGCATTCATTGTCCCCATTCCTTGAGTGTGAAGCCCTACAAAGCCATATTATGGTGCATGCTGTGGAACATATAAGGACAGCTCATTTGCATTTTGGTTTCACCCATTAAAGCATTTCTGTAGCAGCTCTGCTTGTGATACCTGTGTGTAATATGGGTTTGACTAGGACAGGTGAAGGCAAAGTTTATTTGTGGGCAAACAGTTTGTCTTCATGCATATGTCTTCTCTTCTCTCATAATCATATTGTGGTTTTGGGACGTAAAACTGCAGATATCATTCAACTGATAGAAATGCTGTCAATTACAGTACCTATGAAACTGCATCTGCTACATATTGTTGGGATGGAGTGCAAAGATGCTTGCATGCGGGGAACAGTAAGCCCAGGGGCCCTATGCTTACTGTTCTGTCCTATGCAGCTTTAGAACATACCCCCACAGTTTAGATATATTACCAGTTCCATAGCCATAGAGTGAGTTGTGTAAGGCAATAGCACAGTGCAATAGTTTACAATAACGATCTTTCTGCACCATTACCCTCTTCAGTACGCACCTTGTTAAATGTTTCATTTCAGCACATGGCCTCAATATGTGAGGGTTATATAATGTTTGTAGTAAAATGTACTCTAAAAGAATTTTTATATTGCATACTTAGTTGCATATGTTGTTCCAATGAGTATTTCTTGCTAATGTTTGAAAGCTGTTGAATGTAATTAAATGACAAGATTTAATGTTGTAAAGAAATAGAGAGGCAATGATGACATCATAGTGAAGAGCTCCTGGTTTTTTGACCACTCCTGGTTGTTTTGTGCACCCAAGACTCTGTCCTTGTGTCTAGGAATGAGCAGAATGCAAATGCCATTGATGGTAGTGTGGAATATAAAGCTAACTTTAAAGGGACCCTGAAAATGCTTTACAGTATTGTATATGTGCATTCAGCCAGTAGTGCAGGACATTTGGATCATTGGCAGACTGATTTAAGTGCCTTTGTAGAGTAATATGTATAAGGTTCTTAATATGTGCATCGCTACAAGTTGCAGTGGTGTTGCCAGTCTAGGTTTTAGCCATCCTTGCCCATGGCGCATGAGCATTGTCACATAGGTAACAAATATGATTAACTCACCCACTGATATCATGAGCAGTGTCTCCAACCTAATTACAAACAAATGTCACATTTGTGTTCTGTCCGCCACGGTGGCCTACTGGTTATGTTTGGCTGCTGATCCAAAAGACGGGCTTGATCCTGGCCATGGCATTCACATTTTCGATGGAAGTGAAAATACTAGAGATCCCTGTGATGTGTGTTATCAGTGCAGGACCCTAGCTGGTCAAAAATTCTGGTCTTGACATGTAAAACCCCAGCAACTATTATCGAGGCACATTAAAATGCCCCAGGCAGTCAAAATTTCTGGAGCCCCTGCTACAGCATGCCTCATAATCATATTGTGGTTCTGGCATGTAAACCCCAGCAGTTATTATTAACATTTGTGTTTTAAGACATCCTCAGAGCACATAATTTGTCGTAATGAACACAAAGAGAATGCACTTTCACAATTCACTGCTACATTATAGAACTTTTGATGGATAGCGAGCGCCATCTGAGTCTTTTAAACATGCTGCATGTTGGAGTGACATCAGCTGCATAATCAATGTTGGTCTTAAGATTTCTTTTTTCGGGGCACCAAGGATCTCCCTCTTTGCATTGTGGGCTGCAAACCTTGTGATTGGTGGCATGCAAAACTGTGACACTGTGTACCTGTGAAATACAGGCGGCGAACGGAGTGGCTGCAGCACAGTGGTACAGTGAGCATATCTTAGTCATGGTATGGAGTTCACATCTGTGCCATGCAACCACCATATACTTGACACACACCGGAAGATTACCATCAGTGTTACCGTATTTATGCTTACCGGTAATCATTGTCGGAAAGTTTAAGATTGAGCACAAATGTCTTAGCTTTTGCAAAATGTTGGTCTGCCTAAGAAGTGCTGGGATTTTCACGGCGCTCTGCGGAGTAGAGCTCAACCACATGCTGATGCACAGTCACAGATGGTGGAGCTTAGCCCTGTCCACTGATCTCCAGTGAACCTGACTGCTCAGTTTGCTAGGTGAATAAGTTGAGGAAAAGCAGTACTACAGAGAGTAACATTAAATTGCCCGTAGCTCGCTTGATACAAAGTACTTTGCTAGATTATGGTGTGAACGATTTCATAATGTTAATGGTGTCTTAACCATTTACTTAAAAAGCTCTTTCAGAGACCTTTTAATGCTTATCATGACTGGGCTATGTTTTCAACTGGTGTTCCGTAAAAAAAAAAAAAAACATTTGCATTGGTATGAAGGTATGCTTAGCCTATGTAATATAATCTTAGTTCTATTTGTCTTTGCACAATTCTTACCACTGGTTGCTGGGGGTATAATGGCTAGGCACTGTTTAAGCCAGTGGCAAAGGGGAACATGTGTTTATTTACTTTCCTTTCAGAAGATTTCCAAGAAGCATTACTATTGTTTTGTCCCTGGTTGTTATATTATTGTACAGGTAGCATACCAAAGGTTGTGAGACTCGTTTACTATTATTTAGTGTTGTATATTGCAGTCTGCTACAGTCAATTCAAGAGCAATAGCTTGCACTCCAGGACATTCTAACTACAGCTACAAGCAGAAAGGATGCCCCTGCACTGTACAGTGCATTGTACTCTTAACAAAAACACATCGCTATGGAGCACATGTAAATATTCCTCTGACTAGTCAAATCACCTGATTTTGCAGCAAGTAACGTGTAGTAGATGGCTCTGGTGCCTTTTTATGCCCTTGCACAGTGCATTGAAGAGCCCTCACATGGCTTTGATATGCCAACAAAAGCACAGTTTTGGGAGCTTTGTGGGGTTCATGCCTACGAAGCATGAAGTGTATGCATGCCTTTTTTGAGGGAGCTGCCCTGTTAGCGGTGGCATCACTGACTATGCAACATGACCCCCTGCTCTAGAATATCAGTGAGGGCTGGTAAGGAGCTTTGCTTGTGGATGCTCACCGAGGCTGAAAGGGAGGGAGGGGGTGTCTGTAGACTGTGTCTTTTGCCTCATGGTACTGCGGTGGTAGCACAGATAAATTCCTTCTATCTCTTCCAGTAGTGATTCGAAAAATTGTTTCATTGCAGTTGTCCTCTAGAAAGCTGTTTTAATGCAGCTAGAGTACCATCATTGTGAGCTGCGCATTCGTGTGTTTCCTTTAACAGTGAACCACGCTGCACTAGCATGCAGAGAAAAACCAGCGCTGTTAGTGACTGTGATGCATGATGTCCAGGAAAGCTGTATGCTTTTTAAATTGCCACAGAGGAAAATTCATGTATACTATATGCTTCTGTGTTCATTGAGCACTGGACTTCAGATCCTAGTTTGCCTTAACTATCTTTTGTTTTTTTTCCAAATTACCATAGACTTCTTATAATTCATTGGTTCCTAATCCCCTCCCGCTTGCTACCTTCCCCTCCCTTTTCTTTTGTAGGTCTTGGTGGAGTGTCAAATTCAAGCAGTTGTATACAGTAATTATTTTTGTTTCTTGGAAAGATAGAGACTTTTTAGAGATGTGCTATAAATCTGTATTGGGGAGCAAATTTGATTAAAACTATTTTCTCATTTAAGAGCACCTCCTGAACATGCATTTGTGTAAATGTTTTGCCAGTAGTGGTTCTTTATAAAAATATTACGGTGTACATTACTGACCATTTTGTGCTCAGGCACATATTCTGTTGAATTATTATAGGTTGTATTAACTAGATTTTTATAGTGTATAGAATTTTGACCCCGTAGCCATTAAGACATGAAGGCTGGCTGTTAGTACGGCTCAGTATTGTCAGCATATGGAAGCTACCCTATCACAGCCTCAAAAAATAGTTTATGAGGACAGTATTTATTTTGAGAGTGTATTGAATTTTGATTATAATAGCTGAAACCTCTCTGCCATCAGCAAAATCTTGCTATGTGGTTTATGTATCCGCAGCCGTTGGAATAGTCACAAATATTTTAAACTAGTATTATATGTGATAACCAACTTAAGAAGCACAGTTTAATTTCATTACAACAGACCTTGATGCTGAAGAAGATTTTGGTCTGCTGTAAAAGGAGTATGTAGAATGCAAATAATGTTACAACAGATTTTTATGAAGACACTGAATGAGTCCATTGTAACTGGAGTGAATTACAAGCCACAGACAAGGTCTTACTCCCCTCTAACTTTTCTGACAGAAGCTTGTCAGCTTGTCAGGTAACTATGCTGCCCAGTGAACAGTTTGGACACTGTGTCTCCATCATTACCTGCCACCATAGTACCTCACTGTGTTGATCCCATAGGTGTTGCCAAGCTATGTTTCAAGCTTGAAACTATTGAATTAGGGATGTCTGCTATACATAAGCCTCCTGTAAAGGAGCGCTGACCAACCAGCTGGCATTGTAATTTAGTCCTTTATATCCAAATGTGTATTGTATCAGAATCCATTGTAAAAGATGTCCAATTAATGGAAGAGATAAGAAGATCAGCAGAACACCGCAGTTTTGTACGTTGTATCCAAATGTCTGTTGTAATGAGGTGATACTGTATTTATAATGTACACCTAACAGAAACAAGCTGTACACTAGCAGAAAGCAAGATTTTTATACAACTTTTGCTATGGTTTGCCTTTGTACCCCACACTCTTGAGATTTGGCATCAGTGTATCGTTGCAGTGGTTTGTATTTTTGATTTTGTGTTATGGTTTTTTTTTGTGCCTTTTACTGTCTGTATATCTAAGTGTAACAGCTTTTTCATACATAAGGTTGCTTGTCTTCAGGTAAACTCCTATTTTACCCGATGCTTGCACCCCAAACATGCTAGAGGAAAATTGAGTTAAACATGATTTCTTCCAGAATTCCAGTACCACATACTGACCCAATTTTTTATGCTGCACAGAGTTTGCTGTGCACACGTCAGCTGACCTGCCTCAGGACAACGAAATTAGACTTTGTTGGGTTAAGTGAACGCCAGTGATGTATAGTTCATTTTACAAGCTGCGTGCAAGCACTGTCGACTCTACACGGTTGTCATTTGTAAACTTTACCTGAAAAAACTCAAATTTCAGAATTGCAGCACAAAAAAAACCCAGATTTCTCCCAAATTATCACTTGAAAAATTGCACACGGCATTTACCCCCCAAATTTTGGAAAATATAAAACCTGAAAATGAACAACCCTATTCATACACCGTTGACATAATTTAGTTAAGTGTTTGTACATAAAATATAGTATCACAATTTTGTTAATATAGCTGTTGATGATTATCTAGAATATCTGCTGTTAATGTTCTCTGGAGAATGTGTTCGAATGTTCCAGGCCTGAATTTCGCTGATAATATAGTACGTGCTGGAGTACAGGCTGACCCTTTATAGGCAGTGTTATATCTTCTTGTTTGCAAACTATGCAATGAAGTTATTATTAAAGCAGCTGGTGCTGAAAAACTCTTGATTTTATTTTTTAAAGTTGTTTGCTGCATGCGACACACGCAGGGTATTTCAGCTACTTGCGCCACCCTTTTAAAAATCAATGTCTGCATTACAGGGATGCATGCATCTTAGTACTATTCGCTGTTGTCTTAACTGCTTAAGTGACCTCAGGTAAGTAATTAATATTAATTAATTGGCCTACCTTTAAACAGCTGTGTTAAACACTATGTTCAGCGACGAAGTTCATCATGAATGGTTCACTCTTAGCATGTTTGAGAGTGCGCATGGCACTGCACGCAAGCGCTAGTCAGGCAGTACTTCTTTCATATCTCACACACTTCCTTAGAAGCTTGAGAAAATTGAAGCCATTGCAATTATGGAAATGCATTATTTAGACACATAACACATTTTGCAACTTCACATTGAACATATTGCATTCAAAGCAGCCATTTAATTTGGGTAATTGTTATTAATTACCTGAGGTCACTTTAAAAACAGTCTAAGCTGGTTAAAATGACAGTGAAAAGTACTAATTTGCTTGCATCCCCATAACACACAACAGGTGGATTTTTTTTGTTTTTTTAAGGGTGGCGCAAGTTAGCTGAAAAGCCCTACATCTTGTAGCCACAACATGAGCTTGGGTAAGCACTGGAGATTGCTATTGATGCACTCTTGGATTTTAATTATTGATGCACTGTCGCTCATATGCAGCAGTACTTTGGTGATTTACTATTTTGTCCTTTATGAAAGGGAAAATGCCATTTGGAGACTGCTACAGTGCCAGCCATTAAAAATAAAAGAAATCGCGTCCACTTTTCATATCTCACATTAGCGGCCAGAACAGCCATTTATCGTGGGAGAGGATCGTGCTGCCTATCGCCCATACACAGTTTTGGGGCGCGCCAATATACGACACCAAAACCAGATGTACCTGCTCGCACTGCCACTTACTGGTTCTGTTAAGCAGGTGTAGCGGAGGCAAGGCCACATGCTCACTTGTGCCCTTTCATAAAGGACCACACTGTACATTAGTATTTGTATTTTTACTGCATAAACTGAACTGGAATAGGCAACATATTTAAAAGGCATCACAAATGTACAAAAGAGGAGAGTCTTTTATTGACTATATTATGTTGGAAAGTGCATTTTGGGCACGCTGTTTGTTTTCAATGACCGGTTGATTACAGCTCTCTTGTTACTTTTTTTCTAAAATCTGTGAATGTGCAATAAAATTACATACACTGCCCAAGCGGCTTGCATCAGGTGTGAATATTACTGACGAGGGAAAAAAAGACAAAACAATGCTTGCTGCACAAGACTTCAGGCAGTGAACGTTCCTCACATAGGAAGTCTTGTAACATGTTTTGGCTATTGTCATGTATGTTTGCTGGGGAATAACATTGTATGGCTCGGTAAATGCAAGAGTAGATTAGTGCGTTTTATTAGCAGCACCAGTCTTGCACCCTGAAGCACCCAGAGTGAACTATGCTTGTGTAGGACAAAAATAGAACATTTTTTCAGTTAAAGGGGCTGCCTTTACTGTCCTTTATCACTTTCCTGTTTTTTATCACAATAGAAAGCATACCTTTCGAAGTGTACAAGCTTGCATTTGTTTCACTGGAAAGCGAATAGAAATTCTTGAAACAATTTTTTCTATCTTCGTGGTCACCCCTTGTGCATATGTAGGGATGCCAGCAACACTGCATTACTGAGATATTGCAATATTAATTTAAAAAAGAAAATTACCTTCCATTGTGTAGGCACCCTGTCGCATGGGTGTAGACTGCAGTTGTAATAAATATTTGTTCTTAAGCAAGATAAGTCACTCTGCATGGTTTTCTTGGTTTTTCATTACACTTTCGAGATTGACCCACATCACTGAGGATGGTGCCAGCAGTCATTTTTTTTTCTTTTCATAGCCAAGTTAAAAATATTCTTTTTTTATGGGGTACAACATGCATGCTCATTTCCGTAAATGTCAGAAACAATCTCGTTTTCATCACAATGAAAAAAAATTTTCCAAGCGGTAGACTTTCAAAATGACAATTTGACATATCGTGTGTTGTCGGTCATTGACTTCATTTGGTTTAGACAGTGCCTTTATTTGCCACATTCAGCTTTGTGTGGCATGACTTCACAGCTGTTAATATGTAGGAATTTTTTGGTACATTCGCATATGACCCAAAAGAAAATAGCAAAGCAACATGGTCAGCATATGCCAAGTGCTGTCGCAGAAAAGCTGCAGGCTGGGCTTATTAATATTTTTCAGTTCTGAGAGCTGAACAGGAAACGTGTTGCAGTTTTGAACCATCTAATGCTCGAGTGTTTACTACTGTTAGTGAACATGAGAGTAGCGGCACAACACGGGTTTCGTCAGTCGAGAGAGATCACATTAAAAATGAAAGCACACCTCAAACCAGGAAAGCTAAATTCACCACCCATGCACCCCATGTCGATGGCAAAACAGTGACGTTGAAATGTGCAGCCGTGGTGTTTATCACTGGGTTAGTCGCAACGATTTCTTAAAAGTCTTTCTCAATTGTTGGTTAGCTACCACTCGGAATTTTTTTTTTTTCGGTTGTGCTAGAAATGAGAAGGTTGTTTCTTACATTGTTGAAAATTTAACAAGTATTATTAAAATGATTAATATTTTTAACTTTCCCTGAACGTCTTGAGAAAAAGAGCACGTGGTGGCGCTATATCCTTGGTGATGTGTGTCAAACTCGAAGTGTAAAGAAAAACCCGCGCAGATTCACTTATATAGTGATTAAAAACAAATTTATTGCCATTGCATTTTATATTGCATCTACAGTGGTGTTCATTTATAATGGAGAGTAATTTTCATTTTTGTGCGTGTTGAATGTTGGCACTGCTAGCGAAGAAAGCCTTTAGCTGATCGTGTGCCGCAGACAACTATTTCTTTGATATTTTCATGCTGAACAAAAACAAATTAATCCTGCAAAATCACAGTAACTGCATGTACCGGCATCTGGGCACATGTAGAAGAAGAGACCGTGAACACTTTTCTGCACGCATTCCACCGAAAATGTTTGAGACAGTAATGAATTAAGGATATTGGTACACAGACGATTTAATGAACTGCAAAAAGGTACGCGTTTGGGTTGGTTGGTACGTAACTTCCTGTGAAAACAGCCCTAAATGACGGGTCGAAGAAAGGATATAAACCACGGTGCTAACAAGCGAATGTGCTTTCTTCTTTAGGTCCGCATATACCAATCTCTAGGAAAAAGAATAGAAAGAAAAGTAATGAAATGAACAACCTGCACATAGGCAAAGAAATGGTTAATCCGACAGAAATTTTATCTTCTTCAGCAGGAGAGCAATTGATCGAGGGAGGCTGACGCATGCCTCGCCGCTGTTGTAGACATGATACGCTTCAGAAATCAGACGTGCGCGTTCATCATGGTATTTTGACAAGAATATTGTATCATGAAAAGATGGCTGGCAGCCACAATCATTACAGTGAAGAGACAGTTTGCTATCTCTAGCTTGTTTAAGGACCTTATTCGTATACTCGTGCATGCGGTCATAGAGGAGGCACTGGTCCAACATAAAAACGACCACAGGAAAGAGGAATCTTATATACAGTGTCATCACGGCAATCAACATGTACTCCATGCCGGTGCTTCTTCCTACAACTTCCTGTCTTTTTCTTCCGATTTACTTGCTGACATAGGCTACCAAGCTTATTTTTGGTAGAAAACACCAACCCAGCGCCTGCCCTGCTGACCACTTTTTTAAGATTATGTGCCACCTTGTGCACATATAATGTATGGCCGCTACTCTTTGCTGCGGTTCCGTCGCTGATTGCACAGCTGTTGAGCACTCATTTCTGAAACCAGACATCATCAAGGCTTTCTGCGATGCTGGTCAAAAGTGTTTCTGGGAAACCTGCAGGCTTCAGACGTGCTACTTGAGAAGAAAAACTAGCTTGAAATTGGTGGTCACAGGCCCTCTCTAGCGCCACCTTCACACAAGCCCTTCCAATGCCACGCTTGACAATCTTCGAATGCGTAGAGGAATAAGGGAGAAGTCTCTTTTGAGACCTAGTTGCATAGCCCCAACAAACATGGCTGTTTGAGAACGAGAGTTCCAGGTCCAAGAAGCATAGCCTGTTGTCTGAAGGATGCCCAGTGGTTAATCCAAATGAACTTAATTCCACGTGGAACACGTGAAAAATTTCAGCAGCAGGCTGCAAGTCGGGAGGATTAGTGGGATAAAAAACTAAAAAGTCGTCAACGTATCGCATCACCTTAATCGTGCTGGTCTGAGCTTGATTGCGCAGTTAAGGTCATGGCTGGCTAGTAAAATGTCACTTCGTTCACCCCACTATTGTGTCTGCGTTCTTCAGACATGTGCAGCAATATGCTCGCCAACTGGGACCTATAGAGCTCGTCTCTACACCTACTCGCTCAAGCATTCCTATTTACCGCCGGAAGTTGCCCGTCTTTTCGGGGCTTTGATGCCTTCTGAAGGCCATGTCAAGAGAGTTTGCCGCATCTTGCGGTCAGAGGCGTGCCAACAGGTTCACTTCTACACGGACTGCTTGCAGATGGTGAAGTGCAATGAACTGCCTGCACCCATTGCCCAGAAGGGGTACCTGGAGGACTTGAGGCTGGCATCTCAGACGGCTGACTTCCTTTGGGGCAACTTGTTCGTTTGACTGCCTCGGAACAGACATCAGTATTCTGGACTAGGTAAAGATGTCAAGGTTCTCGGAGACGCCTCAATCCCGAAGAACGTGGCTGATCTTCTCAGACTGGGCCCAAAATATTGTGAGCACCCTGATCTGGACGAGATGGAACTATTCAGCCTGGGCAGAACAGCTGCTGGCAAAGCAAGTTCTAGACGAAGCTCAACAGGTGTATTAGGGGAGTTGACTGCTTGCCTCAGCGAGTCAAAAAAGGCAACACTGTTAAGCTCCACTCAGTGCAGTTGCTGTCCTCCGAGAAACTGGCCTGAAGTTGCTCCTCTCTGACAAGGAGGATTCGTCGTGATGCCTCGTGGTCTGTACAAAGAAAAAGCAGACGCGGCCATTAATGGCAACTTCAACGAAGTGAAAGGTGTGGTCCTTACGAAAGTGAAATCAATGGCTGTTCAGCTGTGCAAAAAAGCGGGACTTTCCAAGTTGGCTTCATCCGTAAGGGCCTGCAAAGAAACCAGCCTTTCAGCCTTCTTCAACTCTGACTCACAAGGAACTTTGCCCATACCGGACCATCATTTCGGAGCGCAGAACCTGGCAAAAAGAAGTGGGTGCGTTCCTGCAAAGGTTCTTGAGCCTCCTTGAAGTCGACGACCCTTACCTCATAAGGGCCCCAGGTATACTGTTTCAGCCTTTCTCCGCGCTGACTGCCCAGTGCGTGTTTGTGCCTTTTCAGTCGACGTCAAGGACCTATACTATTCATTGCCTCAGAATGATGCGTGTGCTGAAGTTAGTAACTGCATCAACAGGTGTTGTTAAATTTCAGAACGCACGTGGAATTGCTGTCGTAAAGTTTTTAGAGTTTTTAAAGTTTTACATGCGCTCCACCTTTATACCAGCATGGACGACAAGCCCTTTATTCAGCGGAAAGGAGTCTGTATAGAATCATGCATCGCCCCTGTCCTCAGTGACTTTTTACTACAGTCGGATACAACTCAAGTCTGCAGTGAAGCCCCTCCCACGCCCTTATAACCGCCAGCTACTGTACCTCCGCGAAGCCTCAAATAGTTCCTTCTTTGAACTTTCCATGTCATCAAAATAAAGTGAGGGTGGCAACAATAATGGATAGGCGCACAAATTTTTACATTTTCGTTCGTTTATTAGAGTGGAACATGCAAAGGATAATTCTTTATTGAGCTCAAATCAGGGGCCTGCAATGCAAAAACCCGGCACGCTACAAGAGTCGCCACCTGAGCTTTTCAGCACAGTTCAGTGAAGTTTCAAGCGTAAAGCATTTTTGTTGTTTTGTGGGGTTTAATGTCCCAAAACCAGTTCTGATTATGAGAGATGCCGTAGTGGAGGGCTCCAGAAATTTCGACCACCTGGGGTTCTTTAGCGTGCACTGACATCGCACAGCACACGGGCCTCAACATTTCACCTCCATCGAAATGCGGCCGCCGCGGCCAGGATTCGATCCCGCGACCCTCGGATCAGCAGCCGAGTACCATAGCCACTAGACCACCATGGCGGGGCCAAGCGTAAAGTAGGCTCGCAAGCGAAATGAACTGTGGCACGACCTTTTGCGGATGGAAGCGCTCAGACCTGATGCATTTTTGTCCATGCTTCTCAAGCACCTGGTTAGGCGCGCTGCTGCCACGGCCGGTCTGGACGCGCGCGTTCGCTCCCTCTTAAGGTGAGGCAATGCCTCCTCGCTTAAGGCCTGCGCACGGGGGGCTGTTTTTACCTATCGCCGCAACTTGGCGGGGGCACTCCGAGCCAACCGCTCTTAGGGAGCCTACATGACTGAAAGGAGTCATGTAGGCTCCCTAACCGCTCTAAAGCAGCTCCCGGCCATTGCGGAGGCTGGCGCGCGCACGGAATGTTCGGCTTCAGATTTTCCGCGTCACTTTCTGAAGCTCCTCTATACGGTATGCATGGCACCAATGCGATGAGAACACTGTAGCAAGCATATATGATAACTCCGGTGATTTTCGCTTTTCGGAGGCGGAGGCACAAGCCACTGATTCGCCCACTTCTGCTGCTCATGAGCACTGCACTTGCCCTTGGGCGTCCTGCTCAGAAGGCTCGGCCGCATGATTCGTCACCGACCGTCAGAACAAACGACACGAAACATTTTTTGGAGGAAAGTGGTTTTCAAAACGTTTACTCCAAATGCACATATGCCAACCATTACTGTACTTGAAAATTATAAAATATGGACATTTTTGTTGAAGGTATCACAATTCTTCCTTTAATATTAAAGTAAATACCTTGAAAAGGGGAAAGTCACTTTTTCTCACAAGCAGCTGTGAGTCACAATCACAGTAGAAGAAACATAATAATAATAATAAAGTCGCACCGCAGCATGCTGAGTCCTTGCATGCATACAAATTCCCAAGCCCTCACGAGTCCAGATTCAGTCTTCAGCATGCAAATAAAAGATTAGAAAAAATTTTCTTATGCATGCAATAATGCACGCCGTCGGCGAAGCGGAAAAGTAAAGAACTTTCACAGAAACCGTTCAATATCACACAGAATGTTCTCCTTGGTACTAAAATAATATAATGCACAAGAAGAACTGAAAAAAAAAATTCACAGCATATCCACGGAGTGAATGATGATGAGTGGGTGAAGCTCCGGAGGTTCATTGTAGATCGTGCCGAGTTCCGGATTAATTTAGTTAACGCGCACGCTACGAATCCTTATGGTTCAACTACGCACAAGTGAAATCTCCCACCGGCACTTCATTGCTAGTCAAGATCCAGTGCCTATATATATATATATATATATATATATATATATATATATATATATATATCTGGGTGGCCGGTGAACGGTTCTCCAGCGCGAGCAGTCGGTATTTTTCAATCAAGAAACTCGCTAGAAGACGCTGCCTGCGTCAAGCTTGTCTCTCGCGGGTGAGGGCGCATTCTCCTTCTTTGCGAGCTGGTAGCGCGTTCATCGAAGAAAGAGCGTTTCCATAGTCAATGCGCGCCTTTCGCTCTCTCTCTCTCACAAGACAGCAGATGGAAGAGTGAGAGAGCTCGCGCACCTCCCACACGCGCCCTCCTAGTAGCGCGTTCCTATAGGTAACGCGCTACTACAACGGACAGACAGACCCAAACCTTAAGGAGCTTCACCCCTAAAAATCCACGCATATCCACGGAGTGAATGATGATGAGTGAGCGAAGCTCCGGAGGTTCATCGTAGATCGTCCTGAGTTCCATATTAATTTAGTTAACGCGCACACTACGAATCCTTATGGTTCAACTATGCACAAGTGAAATCTCCCACCGGCACTTCATTGCAAGTCAAGATCCAGTGCCTATATATATATGGGTGGCCGGTGAACGGTTCTCCAGCGCGAGCAGTCGGTATTTTTCAATCAAGAAACTCGCTAGAAGACGCTGCCTGCGTCAACGTTGTCTCTCGTGGGTGAGGGCGCGTTCTCCTTAATTCTTTGCGAGCTGGTAGAGCGTTCATCGAAGAAAGAGCGTTTCCATAGTCAACGCGCGCCTTTCTCTCTCTCTCTCTCTCTCTCTGTCTCTCTCTCACAAGACAGCAGAGGGAAGAGTGAGAGAGCTCGCGCGCCGGGAGGCACGCGCCGAGGGCGTGCGTGGCTACGACGCGACAACGAATAGATGGATGGATGCTATGAGCGTCCCCTTTGTAGCGGGGCGGTGACATGTGCGCCACCAGGCTCGTAAGAAGATTTAAGAACTTTTTTTTTCTCTCTCTCTTTAAATTTTCCTCATGCCTTTTAAATTTACTTCAATCAAATCGATCATACTATAGAAAAAACGGAAATTCATAGCCCAGTTCCCTGCCCCTTATGGCAGAAAGTCCTTATTTTTCCCTATAATTATTTTTGTCCGTTCTCTCTAGTTTTCTGCCACCAGTATTCTAACCGTCTCTTACTTATTTCAATCACGGCTATGTTCAGCTTCTCGTTGTTCGCCCTAAAACACATGTCTTCCTGTAGGGTGCTGCCCAAACGTACACCTGGGTGGATATTTCCGCATTCAATCAGAACATGCTCCGTCGTTTCCCTATCTTCCTCACAGCATGTGCATTTTTCTTCTTCTTTACTGAATTTCGCTTTATAAATACGCGTTCTAAGGCAGCCCGATCTCGCTTCAAACAATAAAGCGCTTCCTCTTGAATTATCATAAAATGCCTCCCTCTTTATTTCGTTTTTGCCCTCTTGGTAGTTATTCAGAGTCGGCTTTTTTTCCATCGCTGCCCTCCAGTAAATCTTCTCCGCCTCTCTGACTTTTCCCTTTACGCTCTTTGTTGTCAGTTCTCTTAGAGCCGTATATTTACTGGTGAGCCTCCTAGTTCTCTTTCTCCACTGCGTGTCAACGCAAAAACACCTTCACTGCCCACCTACTCTCTTTCATATTCCTTAGCCTTTCTTCAAACCTTATTTTGCTCTGCGCTTCCCTTGCCTCAAAACTCGCCTGTAAGGGTCGTCTGAATGAGACGGGGAATACGGTACGCCAAGGTGGTCAAGAGGCACCGGAAAAGACCCACAGCCAGGTGGTGAATGTGTGGGGGAGGAGGCGACCATTGTTGTGATGCATTGTACAGCTGGTTTGGCGCCCTCACTCCCTCCCCCGCAGCGTGGTGGGCAGCAAGCGTACCCACTGTATTGTTGTCTTTTGTTAGTGCGGCGTCTGACATTCGATCGCCGTTTGTGATTGGCTGTGAGGTGTTCAGGGGCGGAGCAACCGGTGTATATAAGGTGGCCCCTTTTGCCTGGCAAGGAGATCGGAAGCAGGACTGGAAGCAAGACTTGGAAGCGGAGGTTGGAAAGGCTGAAGGTAAGCAGTAGGTTGGAGGGTAGCCCGAAGGTTGGCGAGGACGGAGTGGATAGTGCTAGAGGGGACATCTAGCACGAGTCCGGGTGGTGGTTACGGTCGCAGGAGCAGTGCGATGCACTGGGGTCGGCTCTGTCGAATGGAAGCGATTGTTCCACCAAGGTCCTCCCAACTGGGGTTTGGGCGCGGATAGTACTAGAGGGGACATCTAGTACGAGTCCGGGCGGTGGTTGAAGTCGCTGGAAAGGTGCTATGCACTGGTCGGCTCTGCCGAATTGGAGCGACGGTCCCGCCGCTAGGCCCTACCGACCGATGGCTTCACCTAGGTCCTACCAACCGAAGCTAAGTCATCTTACTGTCTGTCAATGTGTTATGTACTGTCTATCTGGTATATAAAGTCGTGTTGTGTTTGTGTGAAAGGCTAGGCTTCATCTTTCAAGTCGACAACGCGACGGCGGACAGGTAGCAGGCAGGCTTCCGCCCATTCCTTCTTCACAGCAGCAACGCTAGCTGGAGGAGCTCGGCTCCAAAACGAAGAAGAGAAGCAGGAAGGAGGTGGGAAGAGAGGACGAGTTCCTCACCACGACAAGGTCACCGCACCTTCTCTCTACTTTATCCTTTCTTCCTGAAATTTACTTCGCCCATCCAATATTGCCCTTTACAGCCTCGTTTGTCGTTTTCCCGTGAGCACCCAACGCGAGGCGTCCCACAGTTCTTTGATTCACATCCATTCCTGATTGTATCTCTGGCCTCATGCACACCAC
Source organism: Hyalomma asiaticum (assembly GCA_013339685.2). NCBI lineage: Eukaryota > Metazoa > Arthropoda > Arachnida > Ixodida > Ixodidae > Hyalomma > Hyalomma asiaticum. The sequence goes on from CM023481.1 coordinate 193,509,356, forward strand.
TGAGTTCCCAAACGTAAGCCCCGGTACCATTACCCCTTTCCACAGACCCCTAAGGACCTCGTACCTATTGTGTCCCCATAACGCTCTGTGCTTCATTATTGCTGCATTCCTCTTTCCCTTTGCTGCCAAGGCTTTTTCGTGTACCTTCATGTATATATCACCCTCATTAACCCATACGCCAAGGTACTTGTATTCGCTTACTCTCGGTATTTCTTGGCCCTGTATGGATACCGCCTGGTCGTTGGGATCATTGAATACCATCAATCTGCATTTTGTTACACTAAATCCTAGTCCTAGAGCCTCGCCTTCCTTCCCGCATATATTCACCAGCCGTTGTATATCATCTCGACTGTCCGCAAATAAGACAATATCATCAGCATAAAATAAACCCGGAAACATCTGCTCAATCACCACGCCGCCCTGTTTGTGTGACAGATTAAAACCAATGTTGCTATCTCCTAGCACTTTTTCCATTCTAACCATGCATGTGCAGCATGAATAACAGCGGCGACAAAGGACATCCCTGTCTCAGCCCCTTGCTATCAACGTTCTTTCTGCTACTGATTCCTTCCCATTCTATGCAAACTGTATTTTCTCGATATATTTCCCTCAAAAGCTGTACACAATCGTCGCCTATGTCCATTCCTTACAAAATTTCCCACAATTGTCATACGCCCCAGTGATGTCTAGAAAAGCCACATACAACGGCGTCCTTCCTATTTTAGATATTTCTATACACTGAGTAAGAACAAATAGGTTATCGTCTAAACGCTTGTCTACTCGAAATCCATTCTGAAGTTCTCCCAAAATATTGTTACGTTCTGCCCTGGCTTCTATTTTTAATTTTACTGCTTGCGAGCACCGCAGCGCCATCTATTGATCAATTCACGTACTAGCTAAGCAGCACCGCAGCATCTCGTGATCATTCTGAGATCATTCAAAGCGAGTGCATTCAAGAGCGAGCACGAGACCTAGCGGTGCGCCATGCGCTCCCATACTACGCGTTCCCATACATCTGAATGAAGCGAGCACCGCAGCGCCATCACGCCATCTAGTGAGCACTTCACGAACTAGACGAGGTGGCTACAAGGGACAACAACATCAAAGGATGGAGCGACCCACGGCGTAAGGAGCTTCGCCCCTAAAAAGAAGCACTGCTCGTAAAACGCTGTCGTGATGCTTACGGCTCGTTTAATGTAACCACATCGTTAAAGGCCGGAAATGTTTCCGTGTGGGCTTGTGAACATAGCCAGAAGGCCTGTCGTACGTTCTGATCTGTTAACAATTGTTTGTGTAGTTAACAAGAATGAATCCGAAGAACCAACGCCGTCCGTTTTTTTGCGCTGTTTATCTTAAGTATGCACAGCCAACTAGCCCAGTCAGTTACTTTGTTACCTCTAACATAAAAGCGGCATGTCCAGCAGAAGAGTGCGCGCACGCGGACGACGGCATGCGGAGTGGCAGTCACCCCTTTTTGATAAGTATAGTGATTGTAAGAGAAAGGGAAGAAGGCGCTAACTTCTGTCTCCCGTACTGGGGACACGGCTAAGCGCCGCCCTTTTGATGGCTAACTGTTTCTTCGGGCCCAAGCAGCACCACCACTTGGAACAAAATTTGTGATTGGGTTGCACCACGCTTGCACTCCCAAACTCTCTGCCCAAACTCCCCCGTCCCTCTCTCTGGCTACGCCTGTACTAGTGCAAAGAAGCTTACGTTTGATAGTTCCACAAGCAACGTGACCAAAATGCTCTGAATGTGGGCATTTTAAATTGCCGCTCTAATGACAGCATCTGGCAGTTGACAGTTTTTTTTACAGCTATTTTAAGATGTCTTATACTCAGTATTTTCCTAATGGAGTGATCAGTAGTACTGACGTGTGAACAATATATCACACTGTTCTTTCTTTTTTTTTTTTTTTTTGCGTGACCGTCGTTTGAGCAGAGATCGTGGTTTGAGCGGCCACCATACGAACACCGCGCTAGGAAGCGCGAAGTGCCAGTCGTAGAGAAGCAAAAAGAAAACTCCGGCAGGTGTCGCGAAGGTCGAAAATGTCAGCTACGCGCTCGGGCCAGTCGGCCAGTTCGTACAGATTGTACGGTGTGCGTTTGGTGAAATCAGAGTGGGAGTGTCGGTACCGTAACGAACTCGCCGTTTTGTAAGCGGCTTCAAAGGTGCTTTAATCACGATTACACCGTAATATTTCTGTCGGATGATTAGTCTGTTGCTAACCGTTGCACTGAGCACATAACACCGAAGGCAGATTGCCGTACTCGGTACGTATATGTGATTCTTTCCTTGTCTAGTGTTGCTGTACTGGATAAGTCATTGGATTCGTGTGAGGAAACTATTTGATTTTTGCGATCAAACTGGTTTCTGATCATTTCTCTACTGCATAATAAATGCTCAAACTGCGTTGCAAATGGTGTGTTTTCTTGTCATGCAAACACAACATTTCTCACTTTATACCGACCTCGCAGTGCTTTTCCGTGTGCACACGCATGATCTGCCTTTACTACGATAAGTTAGGGTGGCTGGTGTCAAGTTGATTTCTGCTATGCGATGTCTTACGGGTATATTTATCGTACTGTGATCGCTTGTGCACCGTGTTTAGTGTCTTTTGCGCAGTCCGACGGTTTGATTGTTTCGGTAATGTAAACCTGCTTTAACTTTTTTTGTCCCGCTTAATTTGTGTTTGCGGCTTGCATTTCGCGCTGTCTTCTTGTGGTTCGTGTTTTCTGAGCTGGCAGATCGGATTGTGATTTGCCAAAAAGTCTGTAGAAGTACGTAGATCATATTTGCGATTTGGTGTCAGTGCATATGAAGCGGTTTTTAATCAGGCCTTGGAAGCAGTCTGAACAGTTGCTAATATTTGAATGGTCGCATGGTTGTATAACGTCCAACGCACATCTGGTTGTCATGACTCTCATAAGGACCCCAGTATCATACAGCCGTTTTCGATCGCGTTCGGTAGACGTTCGGGCCCAATTTTGATCGAGTTTCTCTACTGCGGTTGGCTCCTTTTCTGCTTTGCGCAATGAGCCAATCGGCGACCGCAAATTCGTTGGTCGGTCGCGATTGAAAGTGCAAGAGTTTTAAAGAATGTTTCATGCTGAATTTTCCTATTTTCAGCACGTGTAATAACGACCCGCGGCTGGTACATAAAAAAAAAAAAAACTTCCTGTGTTTATACGCGCGCTTTTACACCAGCTTAGCCAGTAAAGAAGCTAATGAGAGATGTAATCAATAAGTGAACTTATTATCAATTGTAATTGCAGTTTTTGCTTAACAGTTTGGAAAAAATCGCATTATTATTATTATTATTATTACTATTATTATTATTATTATTATTATTATTATTATTATTATTATTATTATCAATAGTAGTAGTAGTAGCAGCAGCAGCAGTATTTACCGTAAATGCAGATAGATTGAAGCAGCCAAACTAAGGAAGAGAAATACTTGCTGTAGGCTTTGCACTTCTTACAGACGAGACAGCAGGAAACGTCATGCAGCTTACACTCATAGTAGCAGACACCATTTCTTAATTAGCAACAATTATGGCATACACTAGTAGGCATGCACTTCATTTGCCCACGTACATGTTGTACATTCATTCTTCAAAAAAGAAAACACCTACATTGCTTGCAAGATCAGCAAGTAAGCTCAGAGTAAAAAGTGATAACTCTTGAAAAATGCTAGAAACTCCACAAGTAAATTGAGGTTGGTCACACATTTGTTTCTATGCAGACACATTGCCAGCGTCCGACATAAAGATGCTGTTTCTGTCACATGGTCACCAATAATAGAACTGAGTATATATGTCTTAACAAAACATGTTGCGGGTCCAGTTGGTGAAACGTGGTTATCTATAATACTATAAGTATATTAACAATATTAATATTATTAACTTATGTGTACATATTATTATTACCTCATGTGGGCACAAGAGTGGATGGTCTCGGTTATGATAAGGTTTGCATTTTTTGCTGGAAATCGCTTTACCTGTGGAGACGTCTGTTTCAAATGTTTGTAAAGGGAGCTAATAGTTAATAAGCTCATTTAAAATACTTTTAACTAATCATCTTGTAGTTGTAGTTTATTGTACTGTATACAACACCCAGTCTGTCCAGGGTGCTCACAGGTCTTTGAAGACCTTGAATGCCCTTGAATTTTGAAAGTCTATTTTCAAGGCCCTTAAAAACCTTGGATATCACACCAGTCCTTGAAAAACCTTGAATTCGTGGAATAGTAAAATCTCGTTAATTCGGATTTCATAGGACGGGAAAAAAAGTCCAAATTCACCGTATGTCAAAATTGTTGTATCTAGAGAAAAATAAACAAATGTCCACACTACGATGGAATTTTATATTCTGAATAAGTGCACAGCTTGTGTTAATTTGGAGAAAAGGAGTGTAAACACTGCCACTCGTGTAATCTTGCGACTGTATTCACAATGCGACCATGGTGAAAGACCTTAATCCATTTGAAATGTGACTTTTCCCCTCCCCTGTTGCCTTTGACACCGCCGCCACGAAAGTACCACCAGCATGCACACATGACTATAATTTTTTAGCTGGTAAAGTGACAATCAGGAAAATGGTGTGTCTGTAAACTGATCGCTAGTTTGATGCAGTTGTACGGAGCCCGGCAAAATTGCTAATATTCAACAGCTTCCGCCATGTTGAGTTCTGTGATATTGTGTGCACAGTGCACCGGGCAAAAATGAACTACTGTACGCGGCATAGTTAAATCATGGGGGCCATCGACACTGGCGAAGCGGTCACAGGTAGCATCTATGCAGCTCAAAATTCAGGTGCACGTTGTCTACGTGCCAAGAGTAGAAACGACATTACTGATCGTGGAACCTGCTCTGGATGCAGCCGTGGCTGCTGGTGATGCGGCCATGCACATCTGCACATTTCTAAAGGCACGCTCACCGCTATGCGCATGAAGTCAAAACAAAATTGGCTGAATGCCACATCTTCTGCGAACGTAACTGTGGCCGCTAGCACTGTGATCATACACAGTGACTGCGTGGACACCATCTACGATCAGCACTGTGTTCACTGTTGGTAGTGTCCATGCAGTTCTGTTTCGCAATGCGGCAGCTGTCTATGCTATCATGCAGTTCAACTGCGCTGTCAAAACGTAACCAACATGTGACGCACCGCAGTAAACGCAAATAGGCATGAAGTCCTCTTGCTGTCCTGTCGTTCCCGCATGGTTGGTGCTTACGATGGTGGCGATTCGGACTACACCATGTCATTTTGGTTGGCGTTAATGCCATTTTCGCTTTTTTTGCATGGCACATTCGTGGTGCTTTGTACTCAGCAGGCTTTTGAGATTGCCTGCATTAATGGGAGAGCAGCTAAGTCTAGCTGAATTATCCAGATTTTTACGCCCTTGAACAATGCATATGGTTGCCAAGACCAGAGAGCATATCCGATAGAATTAACAAGTTTTTACTATCCAAAAGTTTCATTGGTATTTGTCATGATGAAGGTGGTTTCTGCTGATGAACTTTTGTTGGAGCTCTGAATAGAACTATTTTCTATTGTGTCGTTTATCTGGTGATACAAACAAAACTGCATTGTTACATTTGGTAAAGCTACCTTTAAATTTCTTGTGTGCAATACAAACTGTTTTGCATTATTTCTTTCTTCCCTTTTCTTTCGTTTTGCCCAATGAATGTGTCAGGCTTTTTGAGAGGATTGTCTGAGGATCTTACAACATGGCGGTGTTTGTGTGTTGGGGGGGGGGGAACCTCGTGAATGAAGAGGGTCTTGAAAATCCTCCAGGAAGGGCTTGAAAGTCCCTGAATTTTTCCTTTCCGAACCTGTACAAACCCTGCTGTCTTTGTGGAATTCAGCAGCTAGGTGCATAATTTAAAGAGTGACCTAGACCTTTGCAATGGCCCAGTTGTTAAAGGCGAGATCTTGGATGAGCAGAAGTAGCTTAAATGAGTCTCAAATTTGTCTAGTTAGGGAACAGCTGTTGTACTTCCTGCCATTTATACATATTTACTTCACAAAGTGCAGTTATTTTTCCTTTTTAATGCCCTTGGAAACTGTTTTCTGTCGTTACCATTTACTGTATACTGAGCTTTATGCAACTAAATTAAATCTGGAGAATGCAGTCCTCTTAATTTTGATTGCTCATTCTGGCAAGTCCATTTTCTGCTGTATCATTGCCTTTAGAACATTTGTACAAACACATAGCTGCTTGCTTTTGTGCTTTCATTTTTTCTTTAAAGCATTGTCTGCTACCATGTTTACTACATGCCAAATAACTTGTCTTGAGTAACATTATTAGCTCATGTATACACAAGAGTGGATTGTCGCAGTTATGATGAGGTTTCTTTTTTTTTGCTGGAGAACAAATCATTAGAAAGTTCCGCTTTACCTTCTGCTGCCCATGCAATGCGTCATTATTTGCTTCATCTCTACTTGGCCTAATGTTGGAAAAATGTTTTCAGCAACCTTGTTGCACTGATCATGTCTGCTTTTCATTGTACAAAGATTTTCTTTTTCCTCTTGGTAGAAGCAATTAAGAATGCAGAGTATTTTAGGATGTAGGTATGTATTATAGATGTCAAGACAGATATTCTGCTTAAGGCACTTCTATCAATAAAAACAGTTAGGTGCTTTGGAAATAGGTGGACAAAACAGCAGCTGCCTTGTGGCTCAAGTGTAATGTTATTGACACTTGATAATCAATGTACGTGTCTGCTGTTGTCATACACCTCGGAACTTGATCTCTGCAGCTTTTTTGACAACGCTTTCTGACGCTCTGCTGTCCGATAATAAGATAACATGGCACTGCCATTGAGAAGTTGTTGTCGTGACCTTTGTCATTGCCCATTGCTGTGGGGGCTGTCGCAGCTTAGAGCTCTGCGTTCATATGTCCTCGTACACTTCATAGGAGTCGGAAGGGATCTGTCATTGCGGCCCCTTGCTTTTTTTGCTTTGCCTGAACCCTTGCATTGTGACTTCTCATATTTTAAAGCACATATTGCAGAATTTATTGCTTGTTGATGGCGAGGATGAACGTGAGTAGTTTGCTTTTACTCCATACTTCCATTTTATGATATTATTTGACAGATGGTTAATGTGTATGCACTTTTAACTGAAGAAGCCTATTGTGTCATAAGGGCTAATTAAAAAGTCTGGAGAATGTTTATTACAAATGCAATTACAGTTTCAAACTAATCTGGAGAAGGCAAAAAATATATATATAAATATACTGCATTGCTGCTGTTGTATTGGCACTATGGATTATTATTTTTGCTTTTTACAGGATTCGTAATGGTTCAGTGTTGTATCGTTAATCCATTTCTTTATTCAACCAAGCAATTTTTTTGGGCCCATATCACTTTTTTTTTGTAGTGATATGCATCATGCATGCTTGCTGTTGCTTGGCCAGAAAAAGCAATCACTTTTTTAGGACATTCTATTGTTTTGAACTTAATATAAAGGTTGAGCAGACTTGAACATTTCCTCATTGCATCAATAGCAAGATTAATTTAACATTAGGGTAAGCTTATTGTTATTTTGGTTTAACCACATTTTGAGGGTGAATACCTTCTACAGCTAATTGTGGTTTGTAATGTTCGTACATTAGTAATAACACAGAGATACTACTACTACTACTACTACTACTACTACATTTTCTTTTAAAATGAGGGTACACTTTGTATGATCAAGCTAGTTTTTGGTGCAGCAGTTTGGAATTGCTTAGGTTGTTTTAATAAAATCTTATTTCAGGCTAGTTGGTTCATGTCGAACAGGTTGTGTACTGTGCGAGTACAACAGAAGGAAGGGCTCTTTCCTGTCTGTGTCCCTTCTTTCCATTGTACTCGCGGAGTGCACTACTCGTTTGGTAGGTTGTTTCACAGCTTTTGTTTTAGAGATCAGTTTAACACTGCTTCTCTGACAGGCAAGTGGGCATACAATTATGGGCATGATATTCACTGTGCTTGTTCACTCATGTGTATTTTTAAATTGCTGTTTATCCTAGACCAGGAGTAAAACGTGACATACAGATGCAAGCAAGCTATTGTAAAAGCCTGGTGCCATAATGACTTGCTGCTTGAAGCACACTGCCCATTCTTTCTTGGAAATTTGAACTCATTTCATCAATATAAAATTCTGCTATGTTTTGCACACTTGACAGTTCGTCTTGTGCATTGAAAGTGGAGTTTTTGGTGCATAAAAGGTTAATGACTAACTTTGTCCACTGATGTCCGTAAGTACTGATCTTGCCGGAGGACATGAGCCATTTTTCTAGCATTCCATGCTGTAAACAACAGTTCGACCTTTATAATTGCAAATTCAAATACAAAATTCTAATAGGAGCTTAAAGCCTACATCATGTAGTAAGTTTTTAACACCAATCAAGTGAAACCTTACTAGTGTCATTGTCCGACATACTTCTCTTTTCCTGTATCTCTTGTATGCCATGCATGATTTTGCCCTTTAGCTCATTCTGTTATTTTCTTTTTCTTTGTGACACAGATTATTTCTGAGATATTTGTTCTTTCATTGTTGTACGCTCACATGCTTTTGCAGGCTCTTTCCTCACAACTTTTTCCTAATGGTATTGACTGCCTTCTTTATGCAGCCAAGATGCGGTAGAAGGAACACAGACGCGGGAAGCATTATGGGGCAGGCACACCCAACAGGAAGCACGAGGAGGCGGCGACTGTCATCATTTTGTAGACCTTTCACCCCACACAGCCGCAACTTAAGTGCCACCTTCCATGTACTCGACACAGAACTACGCTGGGAACTCCTGAACATCAACACTGCCACAGAAGAGGAGTTGATGACACTGCCAGGTGTCACAAGATGCATTGCACGCAATATTGTTGACTACCGTCAAGCCATCGGGGGATTTAAAAAGGTTGAAGATCTGGCATTGGTTTCCGGCGTTGGGGCATCACGTCTCCAAGTATGACTTTTTCTTTTATTCCTTTCATTGGTTTTCATTCACAATCCTAACCTTCTGGGCCAGGAAAAACTTGCATTATTGCTGAGCATCAGTGTTTAGGTGTTGCCATTTCAGCTTTGTTTTCTAAATCTAAATGGAGCCGTTTCAGAAGCCAAATTGAATCGGTTATTGCTGCAGGTGGCGGATACATCAACTAATTGTGTAAATAAACTGTGAGAGAAGTAGTACTCAAAGTTTGGTAAAAAATATGTCTATTTTTGCTCGAAATATTCTTCACTGCCTGAAGGTTGTGTTCTCAAACACCTAGAGCTCGTGCATCTGGTATGCTCAATGTGCTTTGTCATGCAACAGTCACAGTGGTGCTCAGTTTGGTACCTCACTGTTATGTTCTAGTAACTTAAGACTGCATTATAGTGGGAAAAGGGGCACTTTCATAACTGCCACAAACAAGCTATCTTTAGTGTAAGTGGAGTAGTATAGTAGTACTCGCAAACCTCCATGCTTCCAAATGACCATCTAAAAAAGCCCTCGTAGGACCGTTTAATGGTGTCTGGGTGTCGCTGTTGGTTTATACAGAAGCACCATTAAGGTAGGGAAGATAAAAAAATAACATAAAGCAGAACCCTTCTGTTCTATTGGATGCTACTTGTGCTGTTACATCTGTAATGATTTTTGTGTGCGTGTGAGTGTGCATTGTTTGTGAAGTGACTTGCTTGGAAGTGCCAAAATTCCTCCTACTATGTGTTATGTGAGACCTTGTGCAGCATAATAGCATTACCTTAATTGTGAACTTAAGTTTCTTAACCCTGTAAAGCAGTACTGACACAATCTTTTTAGGGGCGAAGCTCCTTATGGCGTAGGCTTGTCTGCCGTAGTTGTCCGTCGTAGCCACTTCGTCTTCATCGAACGCTGGCACGCGCTCTTGTGTCACGAGTTCACGCTGGTTCCTCTTCGTCGCCTCGAACGCTGGCACGCGCTCTTGTGTCACGAGTTCACGCCGGTTCCTCTTCGTCTACTCCAGCATCACTCAGTTTCAGTTTCGTTTCGTATTACATCACAATACCCCCAGTTTTAAGTAGTTGTTCACAACTTTTCTGGAAGGTAAAAGATGCGAAACGAATACCACAGTGTTCTAGAGAACTCAGTTGTCTGTCCATACAGCACGAAGCATGGCTACATTAATCCGGAACTCGGCACGATTTACGATGAACCTCCGGAGCTTCGCCCACTCATCATCATTCACTCCATGGATATGCGTGGATTTTTTATTGCAAGGTAGCTTATGAGATCAGTTAGTATGGACATACACACATCTACAGAATAGCAACACTGTATAATAGCCTTCAACACCTTTAAGATCAGTATTAAAGTGTCTGTCATGCAACTGTATGCAAAATGCATCACCTTGTGACATCAGTATCAACATGGCTGTCGTGTAAACACCAGCAGTCACTTATGACACAAGTCTATGGGTCTTTGAACTGAGACGATCCAAGTTCGGTACTCGTAGATGACATTGATCATAGAGTCGTAGGCTCATCAAATAACAATAATCGTCGAGTTTTGCTCTCTGGATGTGTCAAAATTTTACTGGGCTCGTGCTGAGGCTGGGATGGAGTCAGAGACAAGTTGACAGCAGGTTCTGTTTACATAACACCTGTTTAATATAACAAAATGAGATAGAAAATAAAATGAAAGGGAAATGAAAACAATTCACAACTCATTGCACACGGATCTCTTCCTGGACATCTGACAGAGCAATCTAAATTAATGAAGTTCAAGTGTATATCAAACGAAAGTCTTTCACCTTAAGTTAGTTCTCAAAGAAATGATATCAAAGTCCGGTATGGAATACACTCATCTAGTTGTCGAAGTCTTCATGCGGCCTCAGCCGATCGTAGGTGTTGGTGAGGCCGCCCGAACCTATTTTCTGGCAGGCCAGATGCCAAGCAGCGAGATCGTTGTTGCTGCGCCAGGCCTGGGAAATGCAGTAGGAGCTAAGTAACGTTTCTCCGAGTGTTTCTGCTTCTCGCTAAATAATCTCCATCTGTGCCAGGGTAAAGCTACTCAGACAGTCCTTGTCCAATTGAAGGGGTCATGCCTCACCTCATGTCCTCCATGGGAAAGGGCAAAGCAATGGGGTCAGCTGGGGAGGTCCCTGAGGCCACAAAAGCGGAGCAGCCATCAGGCATAAAACCTTCCAAAGACAACGAACGCATTCCATACACAAAATAAGTTCATACTTAAGCATTGTTGAATGGCGTGTAGGTTGGCATGTCTTTTCTTTGAGGACAGGGGGCAGCAAGGGGCAATGCAGGCGGTGGCAGGCTCGTAAGCTGCACATGCTTGCATGCTGCACCAGATGGCTGCATGGTGCAGCTACCCATAGCTGTGCCACAATAGGCGCTCCCTGGAAAGAAACACAAAAGTACCAGATATCATGAGTTGTCCAGGAGCGTGTGGCTGGAGACCCAGTCATATCTTCAGCGCTTCTGCCACATGGTTGGGCCATTTGTTGCAGCGTGCTCTCTATTATCATGGGTTTTTTGGGAATCGGTCTGTCTGCCAAATGGTTCGCCTCTGTGGCGCCATGTGCGCTGCCTGAGAACAGGTTTTCGGGGGCTAGCAGTCTTCTTGACACTTCTGTCTGTCTTTCGGGCCGTCACAGAACTCACAACACAGTCTTCATTATTTCTGGATGATGAAGGTGAGGATATGGAAAGGCATGGGTGTGTTGTCCCACACGGTGCACATCATAGTTCTGTGGGGTCACATGGCCAGCTATGTTTACCTGCCTCTCCAGCCTTGCATTTATTTATGTGCTTTCATAGGCCTGCGTGCAGGGTGGGTGGACTCCTTTCCCCCAATAACTTGAGGGGGGTGCTGAATCTGCCCAATACCTTTACACTGCAGTACATTTTGACCAAAATGGCTTCATTTGGAGGGGGAAAGAGGAGGAGGGGTTGCTGCAGTGGATTGTTGCCCCCCCTCCTCCCCTGTATGTGGCTATGTGTTCTCTGAAACCAAGATTGTGACTGGGTACTATAAAAATTACTGTTAGTAACTGTCATGCGTTGGAGCAAAAGAGCTTTCCATCTGTGATAAGCGATTCTTTAGCTACCTGTTGCATTTGCAAACAATATAGAAAATGTGTCAGTGCTTCCTTAAGTGCTTTTTTTCTGCATAATATTAAGTTTTATCATTTCTTGTTCCAAAACACTTTGGAAGTGTTTTGAATTGATTAAGGCGGAACATCGGTCTACGAGACCAAATAAATCACGAAAAAATAAATTTTTTGAAACTGGCATTTTCATGCTAGCTAAACAGTGCTGCAAGTTTGACAGTTTCCTGCCTTGTGAGTGATGTGAATGTTGCACAACTTTTTGTTCATCTGACTGATTACAAGCCTTCTTTGTTTTTCTGTATCTTTTGCAAAACCTTTTTTTTTTCTCACTCCTTGCAACCATTTGGAAGTGATTTCTCTGTAACTGGAGCACCTAGATTAGCAATTCCTGTTGCAGTACTGATGTACATGAATAGTGCCCACAGTGGTAGGAGCAGATTTTTGTATTTCAGCTTAGATGATTTTTATTGTCTGCAATGCAGGTAGAAAACTGATTTTAAACACGTAGCTTTGATGTGTTTTATAATTGTCAATTGTTGCCATATCAACAAAGTATTCCTACCATTGTGAAGCTTGTGTTTTGTAGTATCCAGGCATCTTTCTAAAGCAAGAATTTGACTACTTGTTTTTGCTCTATTATTACCAGAAACAATGTTAATTAATTCCAATTATTATTGGAACTAATTGGCATATTAAAAAGGTAATTGGATATTTGGAATTTGCAAGGAAAACTGATCAAGACTGTGCAGTCTCATCAAATTTGGTAAAGGAGGGTGAATGAAGTAAAAAAATAACCACTTCCCCCTATAACTTCGTACTTCTTGTTTTAAAACATATATATTTTTTTTCACTGAGCAATATATATGTACATTGTCATTGCTGTCAATGTTAAAGGGCCCCTAAACCACCCCCGACATTTTTTTGAACATTTCAAGTTAACACGCGCATCAAGTTGAGAATGGCGCCACGATGAACGGTGTCGAACGCGGCAGCGCTACGCGCCGTGGCTGCGCCACAAACTTGCAAAACAACCCCATTCGCCTCTCCGGCCATTTCCGGCACACCGAAGTTAGCCGTGACGACAATGTGTGTTTTGGTCACGTCACAAGAGTCCGAGCTCCGTTGATTGGTCGAAGGAGAACTTCGACTTCCGGTTAGTCTTCTAGCAAATGCACGCGCTCCCTGCCTGTTTGTTTTTTCTCGTCGTGTGTCGTTGGTGTGGCGTTCGCGTTTGCATGCTTGCGAATTCGTAACTGCGCTACGCTATGCGAATGACAAATCGCTAGCGTTCCAGCACAGCCGTACACAGCTGTCCGTTCAGCTGCGCGCAAGTCGACAGTGTTTGCGATGGCAAAACGATGACCATGCGCGGTGCTTGGCTGCAGAGTCGCCGGCTGGACAGCCGACCCGACGCGACACCGGCAAGGCGTGTCACCGTATGGGTTCATGCCACTGGTGAGTCTTTCGAGATGCAACGCGGGGTCCATAGTGACGCAGTTTGCACGAGCACAAGTCGGGTACAGCTGACTAGAAACTGCAGCAACTGTCAGAACACGACAGATACCGCTAGCATAGAGTGTTGGCACAGCACCAACAAAACACTTGCGCGAACGCGGGAGCCCGGCGGAGGGGGCGGCGGCGTGTCAATCGGATACGCGTCATCGGCGAAGTATGTTACGTGACATTCGGAGGAGCACTCGGCACACTCGGCGAGGAGGTGGTACCCGCAAGCGGCCGGTGCATGGCGCAGGAGAGAGCAAAACAAGCAAGTGCTGCGTTTTAGTAATCAAACGCGTGTAACTCCGCTATTTCGGCACCGTTTCGAAAAATTCTTGCGGCTACGTGTTCGTGGCGGACACCGGCACAAATGCAACACCAAAACTAAATTTCGACCTCTGGGTGGTTTAGGGGCCCTTTAAGCAGATAAAAGGAAGATGCTTTATTTTACATTGCCTAAAAATTAACTATGTTGTGATGCTTGCAGTTTGGCACTTAAAAAAACTTTGCACTTTCGCAGCCAACACAAGTCACGAAATGTGGCATGCAGAGCTTTATCACAATATATTGCCACATAGCACCGTTGTCCTTGTCATTGTTTTCACTTTTCGAAATGTCTCTGTTATCATCCTCTTCTCTTAAAAAACTAAACTCATTTTGTTGCTTTCACTTTCACTCTTGCTTTCAGAATCACCTAGTGGCTTTCTCTCACTGTCTTCACTTTTTAAAATGTCTCTGTTATCATCCTCTTCTCTTAAAAAACTAAACTCATTTTGTTGCTCTCACTTTCACTCTTGCTTTCAGAATCATGTAGTGGCTTTCTCTCGCTCTCTGCAATTTTCAGAATGTTTCTGTTGTCATCTTCTTCTCATAAAAAACTAAACTCATTTCATTGCTTTCACTTTCACTATTCCTTTCAGAATCACCTAGTGGCTTTCTCTCGCTCTCTGTACTTTTCAAAGTGTCTCAGTTATCATCCTCTTCTCTTAAAGGGGCCCTGAAACCATATTTTACTAGCTGATTTTTGCATTGAAACGGGTTCTTTGTATTGACCTGAGGTAAATGCAAAAAGAATTTTTGAGATTGATGGAGGCAAACGCAAGTTATTCAACTTACAAATTCAAAATTAAAGCAGACGACAGATGTCGGCATCCCGAGACGTGCATGCTGCTTCCAATAAAAACGCAGCTTACATCTTGCAGAACCGGAACCGTGCTGCTCTCTGTGGCCTTCTACCACAACCACCACATGGGCCGCACAGCGCTCCTTGTGTCAGTTACATGCAAAATGAAATTGGAATGCACAAACTTGTACCTTTTAGTAGATTTAGCAAGCATAAAACACGTTCTCAAGTTGAAATTTCTTATATTCCATGCATTGTAAGCATGTGTGATGCATATTTTTATTCCTACTGTTCCCGGCCAATCAGAACCTGTAGCAGAGCCAGCATGGTGACGTCATATCCGTTTGGAGAAACTGTTTATGTATGTCGCTGCAGTCAGCGCGGAAACCTATTTCAGGTACAAATTAAAGTATAATACGATTCGATTTTGCCACTTTCAGTGGGGTTTCGGTCATCATCAAGTCCCATACAAAGCAAAGGTACAGTGAAGTCAATGTGTGTAAAATGCGTTTCAGAGCCGCTTTAAAAAGCTAAACTCATTCCGTTGCTTTCACTTTCACTCTTGCTTTCAGAATAACCTAGTGGTGATTCTGAAAGCACGAGTGAGCGAGAGTGGTGATTCTCTTGCTGTCTTCACCTTTCAAAATGTCTCTGTTATCCTCTTCTCTTAAAAATGCTTCCTCTTGCATGCATGACTGTTGTGCAAGTTGTCATTAAAAAATGACATAGAAAATTGTGCTTTATGGCACAAGAAGCAGTGTGTAGTATAAAAGCGAGGTCTTGTACCACTTGCAGGGTGCCATCTCCTGTGTATTATAACGTGAAGACTGCAATAATTGTGATAGTCGAGCTTTGATGAAGTGCTGCTGTCTAAGTAGCAGAACACAGAAAACAAGGTAAATTTGGATTTCAGTTGCTGACAGTGTGCAGAAGAAAAACTAAGAAAGAAGTGGATGTGTTCCGTTCATCAAAATGGACAGGCTAAACTGCTCCAAAGCACTTGAGTAGTTAAATGGTAGTGAAGGCTGTTTTCTTTTTTTTCAGATTTTTCGATCTGAGATCACGGTGCGGCGTGGGCCCCCGGTCTCCTCTCGCTCCCCACGAGTAGGTGCTCCCCAACGTAGCCCTTTGCGTGATATGGAATTGTATCGGCTGGTGGCACCCCTGAGCCAGCGACCGCTGGCTGCCCGCATTGAGACGGGCCCTGTGGGTGCTTTCTGGGTTGCTCTTTGGAACCTGGCTGGCCTCACATGTGACAAGGCATCTAACCTAGGAGTGCTCGAAGTAGTCTGCCGCACTGCGCTTGAGAATGGGTCAGTGTGCAATTTTTTGAAGCTGTGGTATCTGTAATTTCAGCAAGCCCTATCTGTTAATATGAAAAAAAAAAATGACCATTTTCATGAGGCAGCGTGACTTGCTTCTATTACTATTAATAATCTTATGTGGAGGGAAGCAATTGCACTGGAACTAAAGAAGCTGTGAAAAATATATATGTATTTTATCTTGGAAGTTAGAGCCTTATCCCTTGAATGTAATCAGGTGCATGCACTGTTACAGCGCAGTGGCCTTCCATGTGCCACAGCCTCAGTTTAGCTGTGGCACTCTGCTGCTGGGCACAAGGCTCTGGGTACTGGTAATGGCAGATGCTTTGTTATGAAGGTGGAGGAAGGCAGGAACATATTTGTGCTTAGGTTTAGCTGTGAGCTAAAGAACCCAAGGTGGTTAGAAATAATTTCGAAGCCCCTGCCAAAATATCTTGCAGCCAAAAAGTAGTTTGAGGGCAAAAGACTCATCTATAGCATTGTTAGTCAACACATTTCATCACATTAATGCATGTAATGCATAAAAGCTGTATCAATTGGAAAGGAATAAAAGAACAGATTTTCTTTATTGTGTATTGTAAGTTTGCTGCTTTGCAAAAAGAGTGTGTACCATCAGCTATTTTCAGGGCATTACAGCAGTGATGGTAAAGGTTATGTAGGCTTAAAGGCTTAGCTGGTCTGTGTTTTCATGGGAGGAGGTGTGTGTTTTGCTTTGCTGTTACAGATCAGAGATTCGTTTTAGTTGTTTTATGCTGCCATCATGTGTAGCATGACCTACTGAATGCCATTTTCAATCTACTGGATATTTCCTGCCACTCTGAGAATTTGACCTGTCGCATTTACTTTATTGTCGTGGTGCTGATATTGCATTTGCTGCATATGCTGCCTCTAGCATGGATAAGATAAGTTATTAGAGTGTCTGATATGGGAACTCAAGCTTCTGTCTTCGTTCCAAGTAGAAGGCACAGTTCACTCTACAACTAGCTGTTGCTTAAAGTTTCTGCAAAGTTGCACCATATCGTTACTGGGAAATGTTACTGGGAATAATTACTGCTTTTCGCTGCATTAAAAAAAGGTTGGATCTATGTTTGAGCCCCACTTGTTCACTGTTCATTTGCAGTAGCAGCCTAAGCAGACATTAAATGAGAAGGTTTGGTTGAATCAGGCCGGTAAATTTTGCTTCTGATGAAGTAAATGGAGTGACTGCAAAGGTACATTGTAGCCCTACCTTTATATATTCAGATCAGATTTCATCAGCTTTAATGTCATTGCATTTTACAGAGCTGCTGCCAAAATAAATTAATTATTAGAAATTGATGAAAATAACTGTATGCCATTAAGAAGCAGGAAAACAGTTTCAAGTGATCACTTACACTTACATTTTCTTTGATAATGAAACCACAAATCTACGAAAACAGTAAATTGTGTAACATCCCCTAGCATTCTAGCTTTGTCACTGCAAGAGTAGCTGAGAAAAGGGTGTTTGGCCTTTGATTGTAGTTGTTTCCTGTAGCGGCTTAGCTATTATAGACAAACAAATACAGAGGTGGCTGTGGAACAAGAATGCACCTGTTCTGGGGCTCACTGTCACTGTACGTGCAACTCTTGTTTGTGATAGATTTGCTTTTTTTACTGTGTGCTTTTATTATGTAATCAAGTAGGAAAGACAACAGGTGACCAGTGAGAGCAACAGAATGGTTACTAAAGGATGGAGGAAGCAGACAAGACATACAAAAAGTCAGAAGGGGCAATGAAATTAAGACATTCACAGGCGCAAAATGGAATCAATTCACCCAGGATAGGGTATATTGGATATGTCTGGCTGTGGGGTAAGAATGAGCAGCTCCATCTGAATCTAAAACTTGTGACAGGGGTGCACTCTTTGCAGGACACTTTTATTTGCAGCAAAAGCGTAACCTAGTTTCATTCACTTTCACTGCGAAATATTTTTTTTAACGCTTCAGGTTGTTGTGATTGCACTTTGCATCATGGAGAGCGAGCTGCACGATATCCTCAAACAGGAACAGCACCCGTTCTTTTTATTATTATTTTTTGCTGATAAAAATTACATGACCCTGTGTTGGGAACATCCGTTTTCTGAACAGTTGAGATCCATAAGAAGGTATGCAAGGGAGTGTTGCATGTAGTGCTACCGCCACCACAGCTACTCTACAATAAAAGAAATTACCTGTCTGATAGTGGAATGGAACCAGGAACCTCCAGCACAAAATACCAATGCTCTACTTACTAGGCCACTGATGCTTGCATGCCTCTCTCACTAAACCAGCTAGTGAAAGCTCATTAATTTCACTTGTTAATTAAAAAGAAAATCTTATAATTTGGACTTGCTCTCTGGTGCCGTCAAGCATATGCATTATTCAGTGGCACCAAATTCTAGATAATTTGGCTATATTTGGTCACACCTCAGTTATTTCAGATGATTATCGAAGCGCGTGGAGCCCAAATTGCCTGAGCATCCAACCAAAACAAGGTGGCGCAGTCCGAGTTCTGATTGTCATCAGTGTGATCTGTGCGGGAATGACAGAAGAGCTAGCTCACTTCATGAAATTTGTGTTTACTGCCATGTGTGACACAAAGACAGAGTTGGTCATGTGCTTTTAGAAAAGTGTTGTCGACATCCACAATCGCATTGTTGGTGAAGAACGGTAAACCCATGGTCGCTTTATCAAACAAGTTTCTTTTTCTTTCTACGCATGTGGACTGCATGGAGCCTATCATGGGCTATCTGTGATCACATCGATATCTGCCGGTAGCGGCAACAGCTTGTTCTGTAGCAGCTACAGCACCACTTTCGTGTTTGTTGGATGACTTTGAAGCTGTATACTCACAAGCTGTATACTCGTGATTGTGCAATAGCGTGCTATGTTTCTTCCACAGCAGCTGTGCCAAGTAGTAGTTCTGACTAGAGATGCAAAATTTCATGAAATTTTGACGGCCGTGAGAAAAACAGGTTTTTTTCATGTCTTTCTTTTTTTGATGACTATGAAAAATTGAAAAAGGACATTTATACAGAGAACTGTGAAAGTAATTGTAAATTTTTACATTATTATTGTTAAATAAAAAAGTCACAGTTTCGCCGCAAGGGCGAAGCAATGAATGCAATAGCAACAAAGGGGACCGCAACGCGAAGAGCATGGAGGCAGCTTGAAATTTCCAGCGCGTCCCTCGAGCTCAAAGGAGGCCGCTAAATGAACAAACAGAAGATGAGCGTGAACTATCAAGTGAAGCACGCACGAAACGAACGCACAGATATACACCGAACGAGCGCGAATAAGCTGTCACAATGGATACTCTCAGTTTGAACAGTGCTCCTGTTGCAAAGGCGGCCGAAGCAGCGAAGGAAACTAGCGTGTTTCAAGTGTTGAGCTGTGACACTTGATAGTTCACGCTCATCTTCTGTTTGTTTGTTTAGCGGCGCCCCTTGAGCTCGAGTGACTTTCATACGCTCCCGTAACATCAGCCCGGACATCACGGTGAAAGCTCGAAACATCCCTCTTCCTCTCACCACGAGACAACCGCGCGAGCAGACAGCGGAAGGGCAAGGTTCTCCCTGCGCAAATATTAGAAGCGAGCGAGCTGGCCGACGACTTTTAAATGCGCCCATTGCGCTCCTCGCGCCATCTCGCTGGTAATGAAGAAACGCTTATAAGTGCCTGCCATCTCTGAGTCCTGCCAGCGGTAAAGGGTGTGTATATAAGGCTCTCCGTTAGCTCCCTGAAGGATCTACTCTTTGTGGCGTAGTGGTTAGCGCCACGCTCTGTGGAGCGAGAGGTTGCTGGTTCGATTCCGTGCTTTGGAAGCATTTATCTGAATTATTTTTCTTTGAGACTTTTATATATATATATATACATACTTATACATATACGGTGCATGACGGCGGCGGTGACGGGGACGGCAAAACCAGTCGAGACTGTCCACATAATTTCTATCGCAATAATAATTAGTTACATTATTGTATCACAAAAGTTCCAGCAGAGCTCAGTGGCTCAAAATCTAGGCACGATTACATGTTAAGTCAACTTCATATCAAGGCATCAGGAGCAATATTTGTATTAGTCTGCCTCCAAATAATTTCCGCTTGGCGCGTTGACCCTTCTCTGGGCAGCAGATGAAGGCCTCCGGATATTGAGGTTTGAGTGCGCATACACAAGTTTCGCTTGTGATCACCAGCAAGCCAGTTGCGTAGCTTCATGTATAGACCTACTCCACCGGCCTACGTCACGAAGATGCGGTGGTGCTGTTGTCAGGTGCTTTGGTTTCGCATGGCAGGCATACGCTGGCGCGCCTACCATAGCAGCCACTGTGCTTTCGCTGGTGTGGGTGCTGCTTACCGCCGTGCAATTAACAGAAAAGTGTGCACCAGTTAGCTGCGCCATGGGCTGGTTGCGCAGCAACGAACAAGAAATGTGCGATAGGTTTTTATCGGTTTCCTGCCTATTTCTGTCTTGAGAAATAGGACTAACCTGCAATGCAGGGTGATTGGTTATGCGCCAAACATTTTCGTCACGGCTAAGCTTATGTGTAATTATTTAGCAGTTAGTGCAGCTTGTTTCATTTGAGAGAAGTATTCTTGTCGTAAGTTTGTCAAGTGTAATGCTCGACACCAAGTTTCTTGGCATAAACAGAAGTGTGGACACAGAGCGATGACACTTACCGCAAAGTGCGCACTACATTTGCATAGCATGCTGTTATGTTCATAACTAATCGTGGTTGCCGTGTATTATTGAAGTGAGGAAGTTCTAGATGCATCAAATGAATTTTCATTCACTTGAGTAAAATAAATATATGAGAGGTTAATTTACGTAGCCGATGCTGTGTGTGAAAGGCCGATTACAGCAATGCTTTTGCAAATCACTTGCGACTGCGATAGCATGTCTTGGGCAATGCCATAGTGGTTGTGATGCGCTTTACATTTTTTCTATTGTCAGACTGCTCAAACAAACTACACGCTTGAAGTTTGCCACATCGTTTCAGGACTTTACGCCTTCACGATGCTAAGCCGCGAGCCATGGTTATGCGCGCCTTGTTGGCATTTATTCGAGAGCCTTGTCCTTGCCATATAATTGCTTTTTTTTGTGTGTGTGTGTGTTATCACAGGCGTAGTTACATAGATGATAGCGTCACCAATATCGCTCTTTTCGTATGCTTGAATAACTAACCCAATACATTTGTTTGTATGCAAGGGTTTCACATAGGGATTAGAGGCTGTAGTTTGAAACAGTATTTTTAACTGATAGAAACAACTTAATGAGCAAACAGACAATGAAGCCAAGGAAGCATAGGGGAAGTTACTTGTGGTATTGTAATTGTGGAGAAAGTAGAAAGGAATTAAAGTGGACGAAAAGACAAGCCTGCCTTCGGTGGGACCCGAACCCACGACCTTCGGATGTCGCGTCCGATGCTCTACCAACTGAGCTACGAAGGCGCTCGTCCCCCCGTCCATTTTATTGTGCATTTATGTATGTGTTATCCTGGGAGTATAAGGCAGCACCACTCATGGCCTAGGCGGCGTGTGTGGAACACACTTTCTTGCCAGGAGGCGTCACGTAGAACGTGAACTTAGATGAGATGGCTGCTGCCCAATAAGCCCTCGCATGCTACCTAAGGCACCAAGTCTGCCGCAACGAGGCCCAAGCTATGAAATAACGAAAGGGAAGGGGTCAAGGGCTCGTTCTTTATTTGTTAGAAACAACTTAATGAGCAAACAGACAATGAAGCCAAGGAAAGCATAGGGAAAAAAAAAAAAAAACATAACTTCCCCTATGCTTTCCTTGGCTTCATTGTCTGTTTGCTCATTAAGTTGTTTCTAACAAATAAAGAACGAGCCCTTGACCCCTTCCCTTTCGTTATTTTTAACTGAGGCATTTCCAAGTTGTATTTAAACATGTCTCGCTGTTCTAGGTTGTTCATCATTGTGCCAGTTACCGAATTAAAACATACGCATGAAGTGACACCGACATTATAGCTGATCGCGATCATTCACATCCGTGGTGGCAAGATGCTTGCCGTTTTAATCAGTTTCTCACATCTTGTCATATAGGTGGGCGTCGATGCATTCTTTTCTACACTCACTGAATACTTCCTACAGGGCTACAGCAGCTTCATCTCACGTGGCAGCCCCTTGCAAACTATTGTAAATACGCCGTCGGCACTCCGACGCCCCGTGCTCGGAGGCAGCTTTCGCTCACACTGTGCCAGCGGCAGTGGCGCGACCACGCAGGGCCATGGCGAGCGGTGGGTGGGGCCTCCGCGCCGCGATGTCGCTACGAGCCCTCTTTATTTCACCGGTGCCTACCACTGTTTACCAACATGGAATAGGTTTATACCTTTCAGAACCACATTTGACTAGCTTCTGATAGTAAGAATTTCTGGGATTTTACATCCCAAAATGATAATATGATTATGAAAGACGCTGTAGTGGAGGTCTCCGGGAATTTCAACCACCTGGGGTTCTTTAATGTGCACTAAGGTATGTTCAGCTTTTGTGCTGGATTAGCTTGTTACACCTCTTCGCCTATATTGCAGCTTCCACATGCATGCACGGTGTTTCTTTGCCACCTTTCGTGTATGATGGCATCGAATAGAAGATGGCTGCACAAGCACCGCAAAAAGCAATGATGTCGATGGCCATATGTCACGCAGATTTATGCTTTGGTGTAGCAAGAGACACCTCAGTAGGAAATGGAATGCATTCGCGTGTTCTTGGCCTACACTTCAAACACTGACTCTTGCATTCCTGGAGCAGAGTGGGTCACACCACAACTGGTTTACACATCACACAACAGGAGAAATGGTTGTACCTTGCCCAAACAACATGCCAGGAGGATACTGCAAGCCTAGCACACCCAAAAAAAAAAGTCACAGTTTCGCCGCAAGGGCGAAGCAATGAATGCGATAGCAACAAAGGGGACCGCAACGCGAAGAGCGCGGAGGCAGCTTGAAATTTCCAGCGCGTCCCTCGCGCTTAAAGGAGGCCTCTCAATGAACAAACAGAAGATGAGCGCGAACTATCAAGTGAAGCACGCACGAAACGAATGCATGAAACGAACGCACAGATATACATCGAACGAGCGCGAATAAGCTGTCACAATGGATACTCTCAGTTTGAAGAGCGCTCCTGTTGCAAATGCGGCCGTTGCGCTCCTCGCGCCATCTCGCCGGTAATGGAGAAACGCTTATATGCGCCTGGCGTCTCTGAGTCCTGCCAGCGGTTAAGCGTGTGTATATAAGCCTTGCCGTTAGCTCCGTGAAGGATCGGCTCTTTGTGGCATAGTGGTTAGCGCCACGCGCTGCAGAGCGAGGGGTCCCTGGTTCGATTCCGCACTTCGGAAGCATTTATCTGAATTATTTTTCTTTGGGATTTTTATATATATATACATATACATATACGGTTCATGACGGCGGCGACGGGGACGGCAAAAACCAGCCGAGACTGTCCATATAATTGCTATCGCGATAAAACGGCTGCTGACAAGCAAATCGTGCTTTTCACTGCAGCGGGCTCTGTGATTACAAAACAGTCCGCAGACAACCCGTTCAGTTTCGCTTGCAAGGTTTCATAGTTTGTGGACATCCCTGGTTTATGACAGGTTGTGAGAGGGCTCTGGTGCGTGCAGTGCAGTGTCTCTAGAGAAATGAAAGTCATTCGATAACTTTCGCTTGTATGCGATCGTCAAGGATCTCTGTGCAGTGTCAAGGTGTCGTAGATGTCTACTTGCAACAGGTTCACATGTCCAGACTACCCAACCCATCTTCCACTCCTCGATTCACCATATTGCCGCTTATGTGTTCAATAGCTGCTGTGAAGACATATTTCACTTTCGTGTTATCACTTCACTTCGTGTTTCACTTTCGTGTTCGTGTATCAACTGCATTTCTTTTGCCTTACACATACATCGACACTTCTGCTGTATTTGGATACAACTCAACTCTACAGTATCACGCCTCCTGCTTCTTCATATAACTGTCAAGCCACTCTTCCTCTGCGTGGCGCAGATAGTTAGCACTTTAAACTTTTGTGTAAGCAAGTAAAGTGATAACGGCAAAAATAAGGTATAAGTGCATAAATCTACATGTTTTCACTTGTTTATTTCAAAGTGGAGCATGTAAAGCCTAATTCCTTATTGGTCTCACTTGAAAACCACCTGCAACACCATTTTTAAAAGGTTGCATGACATCGATTTTGTTTCCTTCTGTGATTGGCTGGCAGAGTAACACTGGCATGAGCAGTCGTCTACCTTTGTTGCCAACTGCTTTTTCTTTAACTTGTATTCTACTATAGTAATTCTTTGTGGTGTCCTAAATACTGAGCATTTTTTGTTTATGTATTCATATCTTAAATGAGTGCTGTTCATTACAAGGAGGTCCAATTTTTTGGAACAATATCTTTACTATTTTTCCAGTCGAATGGTCAGGTATATGGGCAAGCATATCTGGTTAAACCAACATGAGTAACAAGGCCGTTTTGGCTGTTTTATTCAATGACTTCAGCATTTGTGGCTATCGCTAGAGTGTGCTTGCACTTCTTGGCATGTCAGCACGAGGAGAATCTTCAGCTCTGCTAATTATTAATTCTGGGTAATTTTTGCCTGATTACATTGGTGCTTGAAACCCTGCATTACAGGATGTCAAAGGAAAGCAAAAGTGCAGTACTGCACTTGCGTAAGTTTTACAATACCAGATTAGGGACATTAATATTGTACTGTTGACTGGCTGTCATATTTATTAAAACTATTCCATGGCTTTTATTTTCAGAATTGCGATCATCGCTTGCCAAGAAATATGTTCAAGGGATGCTCTTGATCTGGTGTGTAAATTTTGCATTCTTTTTTGCCTACATATTCTATAACGGCACCAAATTACACTATAAGCAACTACAGTGGAACCCCGTTCATACGTTTTTCAACGGACAGGGGAAAGAAAACGTAACAGCCGGGAAAACGCAAGAGTGAGGAAAGCTCCGAAAACGAATGAGAACAGGACCGCTTTGACTTCAAAATTTATTTCAGCAAGGTGAGCCATCAAGGTCGCCAACCGATAATTCGGACAGCCGCGCAGTACCGCCAGTGCCCCCATAGACTTAATGTGTTAAGACGACCGATATTTCGGACGGTTTATAGCTCTAAATTCGATAATTCGGACTCCGTTAGCGGCTGTCAAGTGCAGTGAATGGGCCGCCATTATAGCCTCCGGCGCCCCGATGAGAGAAAGTATGGCCTCAGAGATCGCAATCAAAACTGACCATTATTGAGGCTTAGTTCCAGCGTGACGCGCCAATTTCGGAGGCAAGTCGCCCCGTCACTGTGATCACCGCATCTTGTTCCGGCACCCCGCGCGTGGTTTGCGATTGCGAGTACGGCTGGTCGCGTCGGGTCCGCGATCGCTCATTAGCGCTGTCACGTTCCGTCTTCAGTGCTTGTTTACCGTATTTACCCACATAATTTGCGCTCCCCTGATATTTAGCCAGCTTTACAAAAAAAAAAAAAAGAATCCTCGCATATTTTGCGCTCGCCGTCCGGCCCGAACCAGCACGCCGGCGCGCGCACGGACAGACTGGACAGCCGCGTGGCCGCGCCCCTCACTGCGCAGGCGAGCGCAGTCATACGCAAAAGGGGCTGCGAGTGCAAGGTCCCTTTTTCCGATTATTTTCTCCGGAAGCCCCCGGAGCTGAAAGTACAGTCGCTAGAATAAAAACACGCGAGTGGGGGCGACGAAAACAGCTGAAGCAAAGATCGAACGAGCCCGGCCCATCTCCGTCGCTCGGACGCGATAACGTCACCCCTATCGGGACGCCTGCCGTCAAAGCGGGGAGGAAAGGCCCCGCCCGTCTTTAACGAGCATGTAAAGACGCAAAGGCCGGAATGGGGGGGAAGGGGGGGGGTGGAGGGGAGGGAGTGTCGCTCGGCCGCTGAGCGATCGCATGGCTGCTGAGATAGCGCTGGCGCTATCTTGGCAGCCATCAGCGGC